>SRPX01000182.1:0-46816 GCA_018360215.1 Claviceps spartinae | reverse complement strand
ACAGTAGGTTTTACAGCCAAATCATGACAAAAGCGGGCGGACTTGGTCCGTGCACTCTTGTCAAGAAAATTGTGTAGAAGGGAGAGTTGATGGATTAATGTCTAGATGTTCGCGGTGGATGAAAGCAGGCGGCACTTTCGGGGGCGACATGATTACATAAGTGCCTGACGTCAGGAACCAGAGTGTCGCGGACTCGCGGCCCCTCGGCCTGCCAAGTTGCGTCGTCATGCCTTATTATTACCTGCTTGGTGCGTATGTGGCTTCCGAACCGCGTAATCTACATCATCAGCCGGCCCTGGTTTTATCACCTAGCATACTGAAAACGATCCCTCAATAACCTCGCCATCAACATAACTTTAATTATCCACCTCACACCTCAACAGGCTCTGCACTCGTGGAAGATAAATGACACAATATCTTGGCTCTGTGGTCTTACTGAGCTTCATCATGGCGCACATTTCGTCCAACCTGCTGCTTCATCGATTTAGGCAAATGAATATGTCGGACCCTCCGCCGCCGCCAGAACCTCATGCTTCCGACAAATCAGACTCTGAAGACTACTATCGCCCAACGCCGACCGATGTTATAGTTGCGCATATTATGCTCACCCGATCGATAAAGCTACCATCCGAGCTGGTGGATTCCATCTTTGATATGGCTGAGTACTGGGCCCATTCCATCAACGTAATTGAATACCAGGCAGAGCAGCAAGATCATCTACGCATCAGTGGGTCGTCGGGCATGCAAGACAGGTTCCTCGTGAGTCATTGTGCTTCGCGCGTTCGGCCGATCTTATTCACTAGATGCTGATATGTATTTTTTTCTACGATGTCCCATAGCTTCGGTCATATCCTCTAGGCTTGACGGGTATTGATGGACAAGACTCCTTGTCTCAGGAACTAGCCTACGACACACACGATGCAAAGACGCTTCCACTGCAGAGCGATTGCGACCCCTCGTACTTCTCGAGACTGGCCAAGTATCCAACACCTCGACTCGTGAATCCAGCCCGAAAGATTGTTTTCAAAATGAAAAGCCGCGATCAGGGCTGGGGTGGCGAACCAGATCTAAAGGGGACTTACAAGGCATCCTGGACATGGTTCGAAGCAGGACTCGAACGGTTTGATTCCGAAGCAAAATGTGCGTCTTTTTTCTTCAATGGAAGTAAATGGGCCGCTTCGATCTACTAACAATTTCTCACAGGCAATTCGCAATGCACTCTCGATGTACGTGAGGACGACGAGGCAGCGAAAACACCAGTATTGCCTGTGTGTTGCTTGCGCCCCATTCAACCAAAGATTGCCCGGAAACATGGCAGAAGCGAGACAACGGACGGTAATGGAACAAACCAAGACGAGCCCAATGAGCACGACCATCCTGAGGACATGTACGGATACGTCCATCCTTTAAATGCACCTTCTGAATGGCTGATTCAGTGCAATAAAACCGCAACGGGCGACTGGCAAGAGCACACAGTCACCTGGTCATACTTGGACGACGTGAATCCGAACTCTGATGCAGGTACAGCCCTCGAAGACCGAGGACGCGGGCGTTCAACAGGCGACGGCTCACTTGTGCGGAGTCTACGCATGGGTGACGTGATTACGATTTGGGGGAAAGCCAGATTCCCAGGCTGGGTGAATTCCATCGAATACGTCAAGGTTGAGGTGTATTGGGCTGTGTAGCGAGGCACACGGAGTGCTCGATTTCGAAGATGGGCTGAATCCGTTGGTAATGCCAAGATGAAGGGGTATTGGGGGCGTAGTGAGGCACACAGAGTGTCAAACTTGAACAACCGGCCAAGTTCATTGAACACGATAAGAAGGTATGTCGGGCCGTACAGCATGAGGCGCACGAAGTGGTATAACAGTACAGAGCAGTTGAAAGGAGGCGGTTATCTCTCCATCTAGATGTTTCCTTTTCTTTTCGATAATAGCGTTTGTAATAAAACACATACCAAGTGTAATGTTCCACTGAAGCTCTTCAGATTCGGCGTAAGTGCCAAGTATTCAACTTGGCTGCCGCTGCTGATACTCAGTCTGATAGATGTACTGTAGGTAGTCTATCTAGGTACCTAGGTACCTATCTTGATACATAGGCACCTCTGAGAGTTGCTGATTGGTCCGCTGTAAATTTATGAGCTGATCGTACTTGTCAATCATTGGACGACTGACACTGCTTAGAGGAGGTAGGTACCTTTGTACATACGTTTCTCCACTCCTTCGAACGCGCCACGTGTGGCTTCTGTTTCTGACGCTCGATGCCCCCTCCCCACGTTTTTCTTCTGCTTCATGACATCCCCTCTTCACATGCAGAACATGCTTGTACTGAACAGTCGTGCCCACAGTCGCGATCAGACAATGCCCTCGTCGCCAACAGGCCGCCCGATATACGGCCGATAAACGAAGATTGCTTTCCGGGTGGGGAATGCCTCCATTGTTGAAACTTGAACCCAATTGGATTGTGCGACCCCACGCAGGGGCCAGGAGTTCATCCCCGCTAGCGCAGCGTGTTTCATGCTAGAGTCGAGGAACCCGAACGGACCGGCTCGAAACCCCACGATAACCGACCCAACGCAACACCCGACAGGCTCGCGAAATATGTCCGCAAGATGATGAAGCGGGAAACTTCGACCGAAATCTTGCGCGATGCCCAAGGAAAAGCCATTCCGCTCCACACCAAGTCGGCAAGATCGCAGCCTGCTGCCTCCGCCAGCAATAGTAAACCTCGACAAAAGCGGTGGGCTCCGAAAGTAACAACAGGTTGCAAGACTTGCCGGTTCGTATAGACACCTGTCACTAGGCCTTCTCCGGATGACCTTCCCTTTATTTCGCTTCTTCCCCCGTTGTTTTTCCTCGGGTTTTGAGGCTCGTGAGTCCTATTTCCGAACTGACTTGGAGATACTAGAGCACGACGAGTAAAATGCGACGAGGCAAAGCCGTACTGCAAACAATGCATTACGCGTGGGCGATGGTGCGAATACGCCGCACCGTCCCCTGCCAAGATCACCAACGCCAAAAATGGAGGAGGAGGTTCGGTGAAGTTGAATGCCAAACATGAGGCTCAGGACTACACAGCAAAGGACGGGCCATCTGATGTTGAACTATCTCCGCAGTATTTGGAAGTGGCCTTGCGTATGAAGAGAGAGTCAGAAAGTCCATGCAGGACGATCGCTCCAGGCCCGAAGCCACCAAATTGGGATGTCGTTGAAGGCATACGATACTGTTGGTTTCGCTGCTGTTCCTTGTGTTGATGATATTCTGTTCTTTGCTTTTGCCCCCTTTTTTTCCTTCCTTCCGGAAGAAACCCCACATTGTCATGAGTCGAAACCATAAAATACCGCTTTCGGAACTGACACTCATCTTCTTCCAAAATAGTCTATCAGGTTATGGCCCCGGAGCATCTTTCGAACTCCCTCGGAGGAAGTGAATACGATAACCAATTTGTCGGAACTCCTACCGTGATCGTCAAGCATAGCTTCCTCATGGTTGTCACAGCACACCGTATCAAGGCTGCGAGTCGGGATCGGGGTGTCTTGCCCGCGCCTGATCAGCTCGTGTCTCTGGACCACGTATGGGCCAGGTTCTATTATCACATGTCGCATTCTCTCGAGAGGGTCAACCGCCTCATTGCGAGTCCGCAGCCCGCTATTGGCGCGTTCTACAGAATCATGGATATTTTGCATGTTGAGGTACGTATCACGCAAACTGTCTTCGCTGCCCTTGGCGCCATGAGTGTGATTTGCAATATAGAAAAACAACAACAATAGAAACAGGGCCTGGCTACGGATAGTTCTGCTGACGCTCCTCACTTTGGGTAGCTCACGCTTCTCAACCAGACTTGGCGGCTTCATATAGAAGGCTGTGCGACTCTCATTCATCTTTATGGCGGTGTGCTTAGAGTGCTGGACCTAAGTGCTGGCCAGCCATCGCCGATATTGGCCATACAGCTTATGCTCATGTACGAAAACCCTTCTATCGTTCTTGCCCTTGTCGTGTGATGGCAGGCATAGACACTAACATAGCTGCCGCGATGTAGCATCGCCACCATGGCGAACACGACTAGCCCGGCGAACGACCAGATCCGTGGGTTTTCGGACTGGACCACGCCCGAGATCCGCACCGTCTACTCCACCACCATGTACTCGGAGATGCCCTGTCCAACCCATCTCTTCCTCAACATCATCCAGATCAATCGTCTCAGAGCGCAGGCAGCGAGCGGTGCCTCGTACAGGGACGTCGTTTACGCCAGCGCGCGTGAAATATTCGCCAGCGTGGAACGGTTCTCGCCCGAACACTGGACAGAACCGTATATTTTCCCCCATAACCCTGGCTTGAATCTGGTGGCTCGGATCTTCAAAACAGCCGTGACGCTGTATGGGATCCTATCGTTGCCCCCGCCGCCCTTGTCGACGGACGCTGCTCCCGCTTTGGACGGCCTAGCAGTACACTATCACAACGAAGCACCCATGGTCTCGTCATACGAGAGGTCGAGGCTGGCATTCCGCGACAAGCTCATGCGAGAGGTCTGCGAGGCCATTAGCACCAGACCCGTCAAGATCTGGCTCTCGTGGCCCCTGGCGGTGCTCGGTGTGGCCCTGTTTGATGGATCGGCAGCCAACAAGTCGATTGTGGAGCAGTATCTCATGAAGATTGGAGTCGCGCCGCAGACGTACTGTGGTCCAACCGTTACGCTGATGAAGCTCAGGACCTTTTGGGCATCGGGCAAGCGAGGCTGGGAGGATTGCTTTTACGAGCCGTCTCCCGTTATGGCATAGGAGATGATGCTACGACGATGCTGACGCGCCGTGCATCTCTTTTCGTCACTGTATACCGTTCTCTACTTCTTTTCCCTTCTCATTCATTTTCATCTTCTTCTTTGAAGGCTGCTCTTTGGGACGGTTTCTTTTTATTTTTCGCGCAGAATGGCCGGTGAGGGTGGCAACTTGCAAGACTGATAGACTTGACGTACAAGAATGTACTTTGGATATTCGCATTTTGGATATTGCATGCTGTGAGGAGATTTAGTCTGGAAAGCATCTTCTTTCTTTTCTTTGTACTCAAAATTGGAAAAAAAGCAACCTGATCCGCCAGATGGATCGTTTTGCAATATACGCACATTGGGCAATGGGTACCCTGGAGGTGACAGCCCCAAGCAATTTCCCTTGGCATAGGCAGCATGTAAATGCATTTCGTGAACGCTGTTTTACTCCCGGTCCTGAACAATTCAACATTGTAGGTTTTGTTGATACAGTGTGTAGCATGTGTCTGCTCTGCCTGTTGTTCCCTCCGGGTTGTCCAGTGATGCAAGAGGAAAACTTCACACGAATACCTACCTACCCGAGGTAAACGTTCACACGTACACATCAAAGCTTCCCAGCTTCGTCTGATATAATCACTGCAGTCACTTGCGCAAAGTGTGTAGAATTCATCGCCATGCTACCGACCAAAAGTAATTTACCTGACTGCCCCCATTCTCATCAACATCAGTGCTCCCCTCAATCCCCCTACGAAACCAGCAGACGACAAGCCTAAAAGTCTCGCCGTAGCTTCATATGCCGATTCACATCCTTATACAACAAGTACCGAAACCTCCCCGGCCCGCCTGCATAACACGCCTGCGGACAAAACGCCCTCAACCACATAAAATCCCCCGCCTCAACCTCGACCCAATCCTGATTCAAACGATACACAGCCTTCCCCTCGAGCACATACAGCCCATGCTCCATCACATGCGTCTCCGCAAACGGAATCACACCCCCCGGCTGGAAAGTCACAATATTGACATGCATATCGTGCCTCAGATCCCCCGGATCCACGAACCGCGTCGTCGCCCACGCGCCATCCGTCCCAGGCATCTCCATCGGAACCACATCCCTCTCATGCCGCACCACGGCCTCAGGAATCTCCAATCCAGCCACCAGCTCATACGCCTTTCGGATCCAGTGAAAGCGCGCAACACTTCCCCCGCCCTTCCCGTGTCCTTGGTTCCAGAGACTCCACGCACTCGCAGGGGGTAAATACGCATAGCTTCCCGGCTCGAGAATATGGACTTCATTATTCTCAAGTGTAAGCCTGAGATGGCCCTCCACGACGAAGAGCACGCCCTCGGCCTGAATGTCAAGTTCGGGTCGTGAGCTGCCCCCTCCGTGCTGCACCTCCATGATGTACTGGGAGAAAGTCTCTGCGAAGCCGGAGAGCGGACGGGCAATGACCCAGAGGCGGGTTCGTTCCCAGAAGGGGAGTGAGGAGGTGACGATGTCGCTGAAGGTGCCTTTGGGGATCACGGCGTAGGCTTCGGTGAACATGGCGCGGTCGGTGAGGAGTTGGGTTTGGGGGGGGAGGCCGCCGGAGGGAGCGTAGTAGGAGTTCATGTTGCTCATCATGGCTGCGATGGGCTGTGGTGAGTGTGGCTTTGAGGATGTTGTGCCTCGTGGTGTGTGATGGCACAGGCACAATCACAAGGGCGTCGCGACTGGCGAGATTAACTCTGAACGTTTCTGAAGGCTGACAACTTGGTGGTGTTAAGATGCCGAGAGATGGGGGGGGGGGGGGGGGATGCTCCTACACGAAACGGGCGACTGCCAGTCTTGTCGGAGGATAGTCTTAGAATCAATGCAATGGATCCCGCTGTTGGTGCATAGACCTCATGATAACGACGTTGTTGGGCTGTTGTTGCTATCTCGTTGGCAATCAGTTACCATGGTTCCCCGCGGAGTCCCGAGCCGGAATCCGTACTTTGCCGGCATCGGCTGCAAGTTGAGGACACGGACATAACAGACGGACAAACCTCGGTTCATATCATGTGTTTGGTGTGGAGATGAACCTGCTTTGAATCTTGATGTCTTTCTTGTTGTTTGAGGGAGAGAGAGGGAGGGGGTGGCGCTAGCAACAAGTCCAAGTCATCATCATCATCGACTCAAGCAAAGGCACACTGATGTAGCCTCGTTTTAGCACCAAACTTTCGCGCGTGAAACTTTCATTCATCACGATTCACTGCCGTTTGCATCAACCTGGACTAACTTGCAGGTCCGCATTGCCATCATCATAACACGTCTCGGCAGAATAATATTCCCACTAACAATACAAATTTTAAGAGTACAATACACCCAGTAAGAGGTGTGGAGAAGCCACGCATCATCGCATCGCATCGCTTCAAGGTCGAATAAAGACTTCAGTTTTCATATATATACAGCCCCTCATTGAAAGAGGGGCGATTAGTCAAGGCGACGACACCATCAGTCGCCGCGCTAGCTTTTGCAGACGGCACCTTCACAGTCATGCTCATGATGTCGGAGATGAGTTGTTGTTGACTCTCTGGGCCTCCTTGTCCTTGTGTTCGTCGGTCCAGACGGCGGTGGAACGGCCCGAGGTGATGGGGTTGACCCTTTGGACGTACATGGCGTCAATTTCCTCGAGGCTGCGGTCCTTGGACTCGATGACGAAGAAGAAGACGATGAGCACGAGAGCGGCACAGCAGCCGGCAAAGACCAGGCCGTACAGGTAGTCAATCTCGTCGGTGATGAATCGGGTGCTAAAGAAATTTGTCAGCTATTATCACGTGTAGCCGTAGAGGCCGGTTTGCCCGCCAGGGCAAAATAGTCATGCCATCGATTGACTTACAAGAAGGAGATGAGGCTGCACAAGAAGAGTTAGCGCGTTGTTCAATCTTGACTCTAGACGAAGACGGTATACTCACAAGTTCCACAACCAATTCGAGGCAGTGGCAAGACCCATGCATGTGCTGCGGAAACGCGAAGGATAAAGCTCTGCGTTGACGGCCCACACCAAGGGACCCCAACTGACAGCAAAGGCAGCAATGGCCAAGCAGGAGAAGGTGACAAGAGCGGATCCAGCTTTGGGAGTCAACGCGGGGTTGACAGGATCAAGGGCGAAGTGGCCAACGAAGGCGTAAATGCTAGGTTGCGCATGTTAGCTCATGAACTTGACCTTTTGGCCATGTGCAAATCAGCTTCAGTGGACTTACAAGAAACACATCATCATCCAGGCAGCACCAATCATGAGCACACTGCGACGGCCGAATCTCTTGGTGATCCAAAGAGCAACAATGGTACACATCACGTTCACAGAGCCAAGAATGATCTGGGTGACGTAACTGTCGCTGATACCAGTTGCAGCGAACACAGTGGTGCCAAAGTAGAAGAAGAAGTTGGCTCCCGTCAGTTGCTGACCAGCCTGCAGGACTATGCCAAGAATAGTGCGATACAACATGCGGGGCGCAGTCCAAATTTCCTTGATGCTGAACTCGGCCGCCATTTGGCTTTCTTCGTCCAGATTGGCCTGAATGTCTGCGACCTGTTGCCTGACGCCTTCCGACTCAACGGGTAGGCCAGCGAGCTTGGCAATGGTAGCTCTCGCACGATCGACCTTTCCGTGGCGGCAATCGTAGCGAGGGCTTTCGGGCATGAAGAGAATTCCGGTTCCCAGAATCAAGGCCCAGGCAAAAGACAAGCCGCTGGGAATACGCCAAGCAGAACTGCCGAGTCGTTCGTGTGTGCCATAATTGACCATTTCAGCTGTCCAGATACCGAGCGTGATAAGAAGCTGATACGAGGCAACAATAACTCCACGAATGATGGGAGGTGCACACTCGGACTGGTACATGGGGACGACGACGGAGAGTGCGCCAATGCTGATACCACTGACGAGACGACCAAGAGCAAACTGAATCCAGTGATTGGTGGAAGAGATTTCGATTGTTGTTCCAACGCAGGTAAAGAAGGCGGCAGCTGAGATAGTCATACGGCGACCAATGATATCCGACATCTTGCCTGCGATGAGAGAGCCGAACAAGGCGCCAATGCTCACCATGCCCACGATTGTTCCTTGTCGAGCCGCACTAAAGGTGTAACTGTCGAGTTCTCCACGCTCGCCGAATCGTTCCGCAAAGTCGTCCATGAGAAAGAAACCAGAAATTTGACCACTTTGTGTGTATTCTTGTTAGCATTCTGACATGTCTTTCCACTGAAATTGGGTCGCGATGGTCTTGTTTCGTGACACAAACATACCTGATGTAGCCGAAGATGAAACCGCCCATACTGGCCACGCCGCCTTGGAACAACGCCAGGGCTGTAACCTTTTGATGTTCCATAGTAACCGCTGTGTGGTCCGGTTCGTTACCGTCGCTCGTGGGAGCATTGGCATGCTCAACGAGCTTCTTCTTCATGAACCCCATGGCTAGTTGCCTGGTGCGCTGCTCAATGGCTGGCGCCTGGGTCTGTATGCCGGACGGGAAGATGGAAGGGGGGGGGGGGGGGGGGGGGGGGGGGGGGAGCGGCAATAGCGGCTAATTCTGATGGGAGAGATACAATAGACAAATGTCAGAGTGAGAAGAAATAGTCCGGGAGGAAAGAACTAGGCAGACATAAGTCTGGGTTCAAGAGTGTGTTTATAACAGAGCAGCTCTCAGACGCGCAGAAATCCCATGTGGCATCGGCAGGGTCTGGGCTATTGCATTGACGATGGATGGATATCGGACGGCGGCGGCGGCGAAGCGACAAGCGACGCGGACTACATTCGAAATACTTTACAGAGTACGAACGCAGAGTGTGTACTCCGTAGGTACAAGCTTCAAAGTCGCCTATGGGCAGAAGAAACTCCATGTGGCTAGCGCCTGCCGCACATATTCTGATTCATTCATTGTCTGGCTGCGGAAGCGCACCGCAAACGCAACATAATGTAGGTACATACAGTATACAGTACATACATACCTATGTTGTTGTGTATAACATACATACCTACATATGCCGTACTCCGTAGTACCTACCTAAACGCTTTCGCTCGCCAAGGGGGTCCACGACAAGGTGTGCCGAAAATCCCCTTTTTTTTTCCTCTTGTTTTCTTTTTGCCTGGATTTGCTAATGTTAGTGTCATCGGCCCGACGTCAAAATCCACCGAAATCCACCGATTCCACTTGACCTTGCATGGAAAGGCGCGAGCACCGTGGAATCGGCCCACTTGGCTGGATGTCCTCGACATGGCACGATTCGCAACACCGTTTCACGCGTTACATCGGCGGCACAATTTGCTTGGCCCACCGCGATGGACGAAGCCCCTGATTGCTTCGACGGCTTTGCATTGCTTGATGCTGGAATTGCTTGAATTCTCTGGGCTAGACAACCTCGTCTGGACTGCTTGGAAGTTGGACTATCTGGCCTGGCCTGGTCTGGACTGGACTGCCTGGTCTGGTCTGACTAGGTAACAGTACAACCGAGAAAGCTCACGAATCTTATCAAGGGGGGCAACACTAATATGTACATACTCCGTAGCGCTGATGATCGATCTGTAGGGAGGCTAGCCGCCACTGCGAGTCCGCGAAAGCTCGAAATGTGTGACGTACATGCGACGATGCGTACCTATATTCACGGGTATCCAGGGCCCAGGGGGAGCAGAGGGGCCAGACTTCTCAAGTTCCCAACAGAAGGAAATTGGACAAATGTTGCCGAGAAGGTGCCAGAGCAGTGGCAACTCAAGCATGGGCCCGTCTTCAAGGAACGCATCCATGATATAGGTATACGGAGTATCTCCGTAGGTACATATGCACTTCCTTCCCCTTCATCAGTCATATGGCCTTGCCATGCATCGGCCAGGGCGCAGAGGTTGGAGGGGCCGGAGGGGTTAGACACGCGACTGCGTCTACGGAGTATACGGTCTCGAGCTTTGTTGACAGACTGGGCACAATATGCAGCTTGATGATGCACCGCGGAGCTTGGTCACGGCCGCATCGCGGATAGGTAGGTACTCCGTAGGTACGGAGCACTTTGGCAAGCATGCAAAGGCGTCTCGTTTGAGGTGGGTTTTGCGGTGGGTTCGACGTGGATTCGACGTGGGGGCTACGCACGGAATCCTTGATCCTCGCTGCTCGTGGAAGGGGGACAGAGAAAGAAGGCGAAATGGAAGAGTGAGTCAAAAAAAATAAAATCGGCCATGATTTGACGTCGCCAAATTAGGCGCCCAATGTCCAGACGAACCCGCCTCGCTGCTCAATTCGTACTGCATAAATTCGTCCTCGTTGTTTTATCCTCTCAGCTTCGAAACACGGCACCCGGAACAAGCAAACTGCGTTCTCCATGCCAACGGTACGAAATACAGACGGACTTTCCCGGTGCCTGTCTCATACACGAACTCCGCTCGCATCTCTCTCCTTTCTCTCCTCCCGTCTTTCTTGTTCTTATCTCCGGGTAATGCCCCCCGGGGTGACGGCAGATGAAGCACCGCGGCCGTAGTCAGTGATTAGCGTCTCGCCGGCGTGAACCGCGACGCCCAAGCGCGAACGCCACCCGACGTCAGGAACTCAGGGCCCGGCACGGAAGCGCGTTCTCGTCGACCGTCGGAGACTTCAAGAGAGGCTTCACGACCGCATTCATTGCGCTGCGCTTGTGGGATTTCCAATTTGCACGCGACACTCTCGAGTCACACTCGCAATTGTCACAACATCTGGCCTACGCCCCTGTCCGCTGCGTGCTGCCGTCCTTCAAAATCTTCGCTTGCAGTCAATGGACAGTCTCATGTACTCATGTTACATGTTAAGTAAATGTATGATGTGGCATGATTGCTGGCCGACCTCGGCCACGCCACCAGTGTCAGACCACGACTTGGATGACGGCTTTCAATGTCGCGCATGCAAACAGCTGCTCGTGGCGCTGTTTCCGGCCATCAAAATAGACGTTGCCAAGTGTGGTGTACCGTGTGACTGTGTGGAGTGACGTCACCTGACTGATTTCGGCATCGCCGCATTCAAGCAGCCGCGTACATACGCTTTCTCCCTTTTAAATATACATATGTACATACGGAGTACATATGTACTGCCTACCCACAAATGAAGTCTCTCGCCTCTTCCATCAATAGCCAAGCTTCCCGTTGGATGGAAAAGCTTGGTAGCTCTTTTTCTCCGATGCATCCGCGCTGCAGCGCGGGTTTCTTCTTGGACGTGGTAGCGCAACTTGCGAACAAGGTGGCTTTGGTTCGGACTTGACATAAATCCCCGATCCCCCGTCGTCCACTCGTCCATCTCTAATTACAATCTTACATACGTAAGACTGTCGGTGAATGTGGTCTGTGGCAAGGTTTACCGAGTAAGCTTGCTTCACTTCGCGGCCTCAATGGCTCCTCCGTCCGGCCATATAACTATTGACGCAAACATGTATGTATGTACTCCGTATGTATGTAGATATGTACGTACATAGGTACATACTCTGGAGTCCGTATAGCAAAGAAAGACATCAACCAAAACCTTGGCGCTCAAATGTTGGGGTGCATTAATAGAACCTGGGGTGCCATGAGCCCATTGTCACGAGTTGTAACTTGTGCTGCGCGCCCGTCCTGGTCAGATGGCACCTCCGTCGTTATCGCTGACCAGTGAGATGCAGCATGTCGAACCAGAATAATGGGCTCTTGCAAAGACAACTTGTCCCTACTCCCCCATGACGGGAAGCGGGACACGACGCGGCCCTACGGACTAGTACGGAGTACATATGTATGTACATCCAAGTTACTACAACTTACAAGGCTCAGACTGTTTCTTCAGCAAAGGCCCTGCCTTGCATTGATCACCGTGGTCCGTAGGTAGGTAGGTAGCCCATGAGTTCGGACCGAGAAGTATGTACGTTAAATTGGTCAATTGGGAATGAGGAGCAAATTGATCAAGTCGGGACTCGGGACCTCGTTGTTAAGTCATGCCAATGGAGCACTATGGATGTTGGCGCAGAAGCATAAAAGATTGTGATGCATAACTCATAAGTGTTCGCCCGACATATGTACATACCTATGTATGTATCTCAATTTATAGCGTTCTTCGTCTCTAATTTTGAGTCAAAAAGAGAGACATGAATGATGAGACACAAGTTACTCCGTACACAACAGCTCCTGAGTCGGGGTGCATGCTTTCGGAATTTCCCCTTTTTCCTCCACGGGGTTCTCCCCAACATTGGCATGCGTGAACAGGGGATGATAATCATGATTGGCCGACTCCAGACCCAGTTCTCTTCGTATACGGAGTAAGTTGAGGGGCCCCAAGTTCTCCAAGTTCTCCAAGTTCCAAGTTCTGCAAGTTCTGGAAGCGTAGAAAATTACTCCGTATGTACATACCTAGGGGCACGATTCCTTTGGAAGACAAAAAAAAAACCGTTCGTTTGGAAAACCCGGCCGAGCCATGTTCCTGGCCCGCCCCAATGACGAAAGGTGCCGAGAATGACGCCGACTACGGCCCAACATTAGAGTAGCCGACGAGAAACTTGCCCGATTCGGCCAGTGTGGCTGGCGGCGTTGGTTCGCGGCGGTTCACCCGATTGGGTCAATGAACCTGGTGAAGCACAACGAGCCGCAAGGGTACAGACCTTCACGGGCCGGTTCTGGAAATTGCAACGCATCATGGAACTAACGAAAGGAACCCTTGGAAACTTCCTTTAAACTACCTAACAGAGTGTTGATCCATCTTTAATCTTTTTTAAAGTTGAAACTTGTTGCAAGTTGCGAGAAGGAAAAGAAAAAATCATCAAGAAGGAAGAAAAATTAACGAACCACTTTCTGGTCACTATGTAGGAGGTAGTGAACACTGAAGGAAGCCCATCTACAGACCCATCAACTCCGCCATGGCCGCTACAATCCGTGCCGCAAAAGCGCCGTCATTGACGGACCCGGCATCCTCGAAGATGCGGATGCCCGTCTTTCGCAAGCCCTCTCGGATCGTGTCAAACAGCACAGCATCCGCGTCTGCATCGTAGAACGGCCCACCAGGAACAGAGAACAGACTGATTCCCCCCAGCGGAAGCCACATCTGTATCAGGGCTGGATTCGCAGCACTGCGTAACTTGTCGCAAATAAACTGTCCAATCGCCCGGGCATCTTCCGGCGAGGACCGCACCACCGTGACGAGGGAATTGTGCTCCACCTGCGCCCGACGAGCGTACCTCTCTGGAACGCAGTGCTTGGCCCCAAAGTTGGCCATGTCCAAGGCTCCAAGGGACACGATGGTCGGAATGGCGGCTTGCACGGCGGCATTGAGACGCTCTGCACCAGCCGACATGACTCCGCCCATGATATGATCACAGACCTCCGTGGTGGTCAGGTCAATGACCGCGTCGAGTTGTCCTTCCGCGATGAGCCGTTCCATGGCTTTTCCGCCGTGGCCCGTCGCATGGAAGACATATGTCTCGACGGGGTAGCGCGCCTCGAGGGCCTCCCGAATCGCGTCTACGCCCGGCGTGGTGACACCGAACATGGTGATGCCAACGCGCTTCTTGGCCGGTGTCTGCTGCATGGAAGGCTGGGCGCGCGGTCCTCGCCGCGTCGAGTACGAGACAGCCGCGGCAGCAATCGCAGCTCCGGCGTTGGAGAGGATATTCCGCAGGAGGGGGTTCATGCCTGCGATGTCGACGACGGAGTACATGAGCGTTATGTCCGTCTCGCCGACAATCGGACCCGTGTCGCCGCTGGCCACAGTCGAGACGATTAGCTTGGGCAGCCTGATGGGTAGACTGCGCATGACGCGTGAGCACAGCGATGTGCCGCATGAACCGCCCGCCGAGACGATGCCGTCGAGCTTGCCCTCGCGAAGCATGTCCAGGACAGCGTGCATGGCACAGGAGCCCATGGCATCGATGAAGTCACCCCGGGAGAGCGTGGAACTGTCCAGCTCGGGCCGGTACCTGACCAGCATGTCGGAGCCATGGACGTCAATGTCTGGGTTGGAGCTTGAATCATGCCGGCCAACATCAATGAGGCACGTAGTGAGGCTACCAGGCGCGGCGGCTATCTGGCGGCGCAGAAACGCGAGCTGCTCAAGTTTAGTGTCGCAAGTGCCGATGATGACGACTGTGGCCGACATGGCTGCGAGGGGGTGCAAATCGCACGGAAACAATCGGCCATTGGACTTTGTGAGATTCAATCTCGGATGCAACGGACGAAAGGGCAAAAGGGCGAAGAGAACAACATCTGTTTCAAGATGACGGAGAAACAGCAGATGCCATTTGCGTTGCTTCAGCTGCATCAGCTGCGCGTCACATGTGCGACAGCTTCCCCGCCCCAATTGATCCAATCTGTCTCTAGGTACCAGGCCACCAAACAGCTCAGCCTACCTAAGGTTACCTAGGTAGCCTTGGGATTGGGACGTTGCCATCGCCTCGCCTCGCATTACCTCCTTTCTTGTCACACCTACCTTTTTGCAACCAAGCGAGCAATCAAGCTCAAGCATTTAAAGAATGCCATCCCCAACAAGTCGCCGCGACATCGTGGCCAAGCTGCGCTCACAGATTGCCCAGGGAAAGCCGATTGTAGGCGCCGGAGCTGGCATTGGCCTCTCAGCCAAGAGCATCGAAGCCGGCGGCGCGGATCTGATTGTTATTTACAACAGCGGCCGCTACCGCATGGCAGGGAGGGGATCGCTCGCCGGATTGATGCCGTATGGGAACGCAAACGATGTGGTTTGGGAGATGGTGCGGAAACGCCTTTGCTTTTCCTCGTGAATTCCTACCCCTTTTTCCTCTGTCGATAAATGGACGTTGGCACCCAATACATCAAGATACAATACAAGTAAAGGCACCAAGACTTCAAAGACGCTGACCACGCTACACGACAGGCCAACGAGGTCCTCCCCATCGTCGAGGTCACCCCCGTCCTCGCAGGCATTTGCGCAACAGACCCCTTCCGGGACATGCCCTCGTTTGTGAAGCAGCTCCGTGATAGAGGCTTTGCTGGCGTGCAAAACTTCCCAACCGTGGGGCTCATAGATGGCAATTTTCGCACCAGCCTCGAAGACACGGGCATGTCGTACGATGCCGAGGTGGCCATGATCAAGGCCGCGCACGAGATTGATATGCTCACCACGCCGTATGTCTTTGACGCGGATGAGGCGCGGAAGATGACAAGGGCGGGCGCTGATGTATTGGTCGCCCACATGGGTCTCACGTTGAGTGGTTCTGTGGGCGCTGCGCCGGACAGTAGCAAGACGCTGGAGGCTTGCGTGGAGCTGATCCAGGAGATTCGCGACGCGGCCGTGCAATTACGTCCGGATGTAGTGGTTTTATGTCACGGGGGCCCTATCGTTGGTCCTGAGGATGCGCAGTATGTGCTGAGCAGGACGAAAGGCGTTCATGGCTTCTATGGCGCGAGTTCCATGGAGCGAGTGCCGGTGGAAAAAGCGATTGCGGATGTGACGAGGAACTTCAAGGAGATGGAGTTGAAGAAGATGGAGCCCGTGACGAGCACCGTGGGCGGCCAATAAGGGGGGATGGATTGAGGCTGTGGGTGATGTGACGCCTCTGATCATATGAAGGTCTATGTACGTACGTATGTGTATATCGAGTAAAACGAGAGACATGACAAAAAATATCAAGTAATAACGAGAATGTAGAATGTGTCCGAAATCTAGTGTTTCCCACGGCTTCTTCTTCCATCGACTACGCAACCACGCCCACCCTGTCCAAATCAGGCGCATATCCCGTGCCCGAACCAGAGATACTGATAGTATTCGCCCCATGGACATTGAAACCCGACAGCTCGACCACATATCCCTGATACACGTCGCGTTCCCAATCATATCCGCTCAGCGGAAAACTCACCACCTGCGCCGCGCCGCCATTGACACGAATCGAAGCCACCCGCTCATTGCTTCCACCGCCGAGATAGCACACATCCCCGTTGACATAGTCGAAGAGAACCTTTTGCGTAGCCTGCGAAGTACGGATATTCGACAAGACTACCTGCCCGCCGCCCGCGCCGCCCAAATAGCTAACTTTCTTTGACGACGAGCATCCCGAACACGCAACCACCTTGGCACTCGCGGAGAGCGCGCCGCTCGCCACAGAGAAGTAGTTGTACTTGACCGCGCCAGAAGACGACGCATATTTCACGCCGGAGAGCCGCAGCGCCAGCGAGCCCCTTGGGTTGACAGTCTTGGAATACGAACCGGTTACACTGGCGGTGTTTGCGCCGGTCCAGGCATCCAGGACCGCTGCCGACGCGACGCCAATGTCCGCAAAGTCTAGCGTTAGGGTCCGTTTCCGATTACTCAGATCCACGACTAGGATTGCCAGATCGCCATTCGCGAGCGATCCCATCCATACGTCTCGATCTGATGTCCACCGCTGCACCAGCTTGATTGGCTTCACGGCCGAGTCCTGATTCATAGCAATGAGATGCTTGTTCTGCAGAACGGCTACCATCTGGCTCGACAGCGCCGTTGGGTTCGTCGACACCATCAGAGAGGATTTGAGCATCGCCCACATGGCAAAGTGTGTGGCTTGTTCATCAAACGTCATGCCCGGGTTGCCTACTTCCAGGAGATCCGCGTCGAGGGTGTGGCCTGGTCCGACGAGGCCTGATCGCGCAACATGGACGGCCTGGTTGTAGATCCGGTACACGTTTCCCCAGCCCGTGCCGATATCGTCGGAGAAGCGGAACGATGTTGAGATTCCACGTGTCCATTGGCTGGGGCCTTGGAGTTGGGTCGCGCCGCTGACTTGGCTGGAGTAGGGGGTTCCCCATTGGCAGATGAGCATGCCGGGGATGCCGACGCGTTGGAGTTCTTTCCACATGGCTGTATAGCGGGTGATGAAGTCGGTGCGAGCGCCTTTGGGGGCGTTTTGATTGGCAGCGGTGCCGTCGACGTAGCAGTAGTCGTCTACATGGGTTGTGTCAGTCAATGGGTTTCAAGAAAGCATGATGCCTCGACCGAAACAAAGAAAGCAGAGCAAGGGGGGTTGGACGGTGTCAGGTGAGGAATAGGTAGCTCGTATGTATCAAGGACGATGAGGACAATCTGGGGCACAACAAGAATGAGCTGAGATGGGTAACGCAAATATCGCTGAACACGGAGCGACGCACACTTCACATATTCCGTATTCAACGTCTTAAAAAACGCCGCATCAGCAGCCTCCTTGCCCAACGAGCCCAGCACCGGCGACGGAACCTGCGGATCGCACATCCGCATCCCCGCATCAGAATACATGCTCCATCTCATGCTCTTGGATCGCGCCAGATCACTCAGTGGCTGAAGCCCATTAGGGAAAGCATGAAGATCAATCTTGAGCGCCCCGTTAGAGGCATTGCGCTGGCCATCCCGCGACGCCCAGCCGCAGTCAATCTGGAAGAAATTGTACCCTGCGGCGACGAAGCCCCGCGATGCCAGCCCGTTGATAACGCTTCTGATACTGGTGTCGGATGGGCTACAGGATAGGTGATTGTATGAGTTGTAGCCCATGAGGGGGGTGGATGGAAAGGTGGTTGCTGCGAGGGAGGTACTCGCCGCGAGGGCGAGCGCGATGGCCTCACGAGGACAAGAAAAACGCATATTGGTAAAAAGAGGATGAGAAACGGGAAATACGGTCAAGTACAGAGAGGAATGGATGGCTTGGCAATCTTGTACAACTCGAGAGACGTGCCTCTCTCTCTCTCCTGTAACCTGTTTCTCTCTTGACTTCCTGCTGGATGCAATCTTGGACAGAGGAGCAGCGCATCTCCTATTTGTATTGACTAACATCATGCAAAAGAATCCCCCACCCCCCCCCCCATACGGAAATGGTAGCCGCTCTCTCTCTCTCTCTCTCTCTCTCTTTCACACACACACACACACACACAGTCCCCTAAAAGCCAAAGAACAGTGATGTCAAGAGAACTAAGAGGCAAAGAGAAAATAAGACACTCCTCCCGCCCCGAAATGATAACCATTAACTCAGGAAGCCGCTATATATCCGATTCAGTGTATCGCGCAAGGATTCGCGGGGAATTCCATCCTACGGCATGCCGCCTTGGCGAGGTTTCATCGTGCAGGAATCGGGATTTCAATCTCCATCATGTGACTTTTTCCATCCCGGCAACTTCGTATGGCAAAATAACAGAAACACACACACTCATGAAACCATCACTACTGGGCTATCTGCAGCGGTGCATAAAAAGTCCGTCGAGGATCTCTGAGCTCTCCTACGAGGGACCTGATCAATTCCCACGACGCACAAAAAAGAATGACGCAGACTACTGACTTGATGCCTTGGTAGTACAAAGTCCCTTCATAAGTATGTAGGTATACTATGCAATAGGATCCTTTTACCCAATTACCCACCAGATTGTCCGTGAGGGTCATGTTTGTGCGTCTGCCGACTCGCGGCGCGGCACAACTACCTATGAAGTCCAGCTCGTAATCGGATGCGACCGCCGACTGCGAGGTCGTTCCGCACAAAGAGGAGAAAGAACTTGCGCATCCAGAGTCTGGATGGAGCTCAAACTTGAGGAGAAGGGACAGAAAGCCCTGCGGTGCGGACTGGAAGCAAGGGATTATGCATTGGTCATGATGCCGGCGGTTTACGAGTTGCCGCCCAATGACGTACATACGGCGTCGAGTGCGGCTTACACAATGTATCAACCTCGATTGAGAAGCAATGTTCTGTTGTGGAAAAAAGAGTCCTGCATATAGAAAATAACAGGTCATTGTCTCAACTTTCAAGACGCGCGGCATTGAGCTTAGCTTGCGCGAATTCACTACTTATTCCATAAGATTTATACTGCCCCTTGGAGCGTTTCGGCCCGGAGATGCGGGAAGAGAACGGAACTTACCCGAAAACATGAGATTTATGTGGGATGCAGGAGGACTGAGCCATCGTCTGCTAGTCAGTCTGAGTGGGCTGTTGAGGATGGCTTAAATTCCACACCCTGGCAAATGTTCAACGACGAACCGTATGATGCGGTAGCGCGATTCTGCCGTTCTCGTCCCCCACGCAAGTAAACCACTATGAATGATCATGGTATTGTGATATAGATAAAAATTCTTCGTAGCACTACTCGTCCTCTTACCGTCCTTTATGCAGCCCAAACTGAGATTCCAGACCTCTGCTTAGAGTCCACTGTCCAGCTCAGCACAAATATCTAGACCGCTGCTTGACGTCCTCGGGTATGTTTCCCACCTGTATCACCATACCCATGCCCACCGCCTGATGCCAGAGCACATGGCAATGCAACAGCCAAAGCCCCTCATTGTCCAGAGGGAAGCGTAAAATCACGTATCCCATGGCCGGTACGTGTACCGTATCTTTTCGTAGTGGATTCACCACGTTCAATTTCTTTGCTTGTGCCTTGCTGCTGTCATCAAGAGGATTGTAGCCTCTGAATGTGCCGGTATGATCCCGAGACATGACGTAAAACTCATAACCATGCTTCGAATTGTGTGAGCCAGTGTCGCGAGGGCCCGGGGTGAAGTGACTTACAAGATGGAAGGGGTGCCCCTTGTCGTCAAAGTTGTTCAGCGTCAGTTCCATCCATTGGTCTGGACTCGATACTTTGAACCACGGGACATCAAAACTATGCGCCTTGGTCAGTTGCGAGATGGCGTTTGCCCAGCTGTTGCGATCCAACGACAGAAGAGGCAGGACAGTGGTTGACGAGTTTGGTGTCATCCAAGAGGTACGATTTATGGATCCAACGGGCTGGTTGTGGTTTGCTGATCGTATGTTCATCGTCGAATATAGGACTGCTTGTTGAAAAGGGCCGCGCGAGAAGCTAGCATCAGGTGGCTGATCTCGTCCCAGAGCATCGGCCAGGATGAAGACCTCTTGTATGGGCTGTTCCGAAGAATCATACGCTTCTCCTGTGCTTATTCGACCACTGCTCCATATTATTGGGAACGACTGAATGTGCTCTAAAGCAAAGTTGACCAATGGCATGTTCCTAGCGCATCCGCGTCAACTAAGGGCTTTGTCCACAGCGCAATACGCTGGGTGCATCTCAAAACTTACTCTTGGTCCAGCTCGATCGTCATCTGCGTAGGGCCGGCAGGGTGGCCCCCATCCAATATGGCATCCAACCGCTCGCCAGGTTGAATCAGACCTATGGTCTTCGCTCTTGGCGTATCTTTGTGCAGCCAGTTCCCGCCATCAACGGCGATAGGCTTGATAGACCCGTCCGAAACTCCTATGCTGAACCCCGTAGAGATGCTGCTCTCAGAGCGTTAGGCTCAGAGTCTACAAAAAGATCAACTTTGTCATACGTACCCTGTATTCACAATACGGACCCGCACTCGATTCGAGTCCATGAGTTGAAGCCTGGGACGGTCGACAAAATGACAGTCAATGGGATGCGCCTTGGTCGCCATTGAGCAGTTGTAGCTACCTCTTCCATTGATCAGGAGAGAATCGGGCGCAGGCTACATGTGTTCTGGAGTTGAGAATACACCGCCGCTTCAAAATTGAAAACACGAATTGACAAGAAGTGAAAAGGACTAGCCATACTCACTTCCATTCCGTCATGGTCGGGATCCACAAACCAGTCTAGAACTTCATTGCCACCTCTATGATACCAATCTCCAATGAGAAGAAGCTTCTCTTTCTCATAATGATGGAGAGTTGAATCTGTTTCTGTACTTCGCCTGGCTGGCTTGTGGACAACGAAGCCTCCGTACATCCCATCTGCTCGTTGGGTACCAGAATGGGCATGATACCTAAGAGTCTGAGCGTCGTATACCTTTATAACGGTACTTTCTCGAAGTCGCTTACCAAAAAGTACCGGCTTGATCATAGGGGATGCGGAACCGGTAAGTGAAGCTTTTGTTGAACTCAATAGCGCATTGAGTCAAACCCACAACACCATCCATTTCATTTGCACCTACATTACTCAGCTCAGGCTTTGAACTATGTCTGTCGTGTCTTTTTCCGCCCAATTCAAGCAAGTGGCAAACATACCCTTCATGGTAAGCCCATGCCAATGAATGGACACGCCAGGGTGATCCAACTGCTCGATTCCATTGTACACGTTGACTTCCACCTGGTCCCCCGACCTTGCCTCTATCGTTGGCCCAGGAAACTGTCCTACGCGACAATTCGTACCTCGCTAATCGCTCCAATCGCCCCTGACGGCAGAATAGAGGAAGACATTGAGAAGCCAGCCTACCGTTGATCAAGTAAATAGACTTGACGACTCCGTCTGGGGAGCGCATTTCTTTTGTAATGTTCCAATCAATACGGATTTTCTTTGAGTCGCGGTATACGTGCTGTTCTGGATGAAGCACAATAACGCCATCATGGCTGCTGTCCGTATCGACTGCATTGGCTGTCAAGGTCGAGATAGGTCGAGTCAATGCCAACTCCTCGTCCTTCCTGGTGTTGTACACGATAGGACGAAACCCGACCAAGCACAAAAGGGCGACAAACGTTCCCGCCGCGACGAGTCCACCCAGCGCAATCGCCCGTTGTGGTCGTCGCCGCAGAAACCGTTGATCCTTGCGCCAATTCGGCACATCTTCCACAAGTCCATGCATCTTCGGCCGCTATTCGCGTATCGACACCGCTGGGGACAAACACGGGTACATAGAAGCGATTGTGATAAGAAGCGACGCAGAAAGCCCGTGTATGGTCCAGCCAGATGCAAGTACACGGTCATGAAAGCTCTATTCTGTGTGAGCGAGGGCGAGGGTCGGCGTTTTCTCCAAGATGATGAGGCTAGAGGATGGGGGAAGAAGCCAAGTCTCGGTGTCGACTGCCAAGCAATAACCGCAGCATCGCGCAAGTGTGGGCCAAACGTAATACATATGGTGGTCGGACCAGGTGATGTGAGGCGATTTATGAATGCCCGACTCCGCGATTCTGCCACTCCGGAGCCCGGGTTCTCGAGCAGATGCCGCGGATCGCCAAGCGACGCTCGAGTATTGGTCAATGGTGACACTTTGCAGGCTGGCAGCTGAGCTGACATAACAAAGTTGCCATACGGATATACGGAGTATATCACGCACTGGGTAGCAAGTTAGCAACCCACGTATCGCTCGTTCTTATCATGTTATGCCTCCTTCCTTCCTGCCACGGTAAGGAAGCCGCAGAGAATAAGTTTACTCCGTACCAGCAAGAACGGAGGCACGAGGTAGATCTTTTAGGGGCAATGGCCAATCAGCTGCTGCACTGGTCAGCAGGCATCCCCATCAGCCAATCCGAGCCCTTCTCCGTACTCCGTAGATGTGCCAGATGGCTTGTCTCGATAGGTACATAGTAACATACCTGGTAGGTACCGTTACCATGTTACCATGTTACCATGGAAGCGTCGCGCGCACAGACCGCGGCGCGTGAGTCTTTCGCCTCGTGTGCCCTTTCATCAATATGTATGATCAATGATCATCCTCCCACCACCGTACCGTCGGCGTCAGGACTCAGCCATGCAAACCCCGCTGATCCTCGTCACTCACAAACTTTGCACTGCCACTGAGCATGTGCAGCTTGCAAGGTTGCTCCCTGGAGTCTCGCACGGGCAGTAGTGAGGGAAAATACAATCTCACTCTAGGTACTACATTAGGTACTTCGTGGATGCCGAACCCCGCCGCATTTTCAGGCGTACGAATGAGCATATACATATGCATGCCCGTGATGGCAAATGATTTGGAAACAGGCTCGAATGGGAAGCAAGTTCCAAGTCGGTCGCCATGTTTCACGATACAGGCGTTAACATGCCTTCTGGCCGTCACGGCCGCAGCTCGAGCTGGCTCGCTGAGAGACGTCAAGCATATCGTCCTCTTTATGCAAGAAAATCGTGCCTTTGATCATGTTAGTAGAACGACGCTCCAAGTAGTTTCCTGATTTTGCTGTTTTACTTGGCCGTTGACAGGCGCGCGGACTCACCAAATCCCGAGAACAGTATTTTGGTACCATGGCAGGCGTTCGTGGGTTTGGGGATCCCAACGTTCAGATCAACCCGGATGGACGGTCGACCTTTGAGCAGTATGTGCATCACCAGGCAAAGTAGCCTAATCTGCCCATCACCCCATGCTAAGATCTTCATCAGAGCTATTCAGCCCCAGAACGGAGTGAACATCTTGAAACCGTGGCACATCAACTACTTGGGCGGCGAATGGACAAGCGCGACCCAGTGCATGGGTGCCGGAGATAATGGCTGGGGAGCGATGCATTCGGCTTTCAGTGGCGGACTCGGAGATAATTGGGCTAACGCTGACGGCCCTTGGAGTCTGGGATATTACAAGCGGCAGGACATACCCACACACTTTGACATCGCAGAGGGTTGGACCGTGGCAGACATGGCATCACAGAGCATCCTGGCTGCGACGGATCCAAATCGCATATTCTGGATGAGCGGTTCGGTGAATATCCCCGGTTCCCCCACCAATCCTGACGGCAAGGGAGGGATGATCATTGACAACAGTTCGACACCTGGTGGGTTTTCCGAACGATTTCGACACACGGATCCAATACGGACGCTGATAAATTTTCTTTGCAGGTTGTGAGGCTCCAGGTCTTAATTGCTTCCCCTTTCGGTGGAAGTCATTTCCGGAATACCTTGAGGAGGCAGGGATATCGTGGCAGGTCTGGCAAGATCTGGACAACTTTGAAGACAATATGCTCGCGTACTTTGAACAGTACCAAGAAGCGGAAAACGGCACCGCGCTGCACAGGAAAGGCAATTCTTATCCTGGTCTCGATGCCTTTTATGAGGCTGCAGCTAAAGGCACTCTGCCTCAGGTCAGTTGGATTGTTGGCTCGCAAGAGTTGGCCGAGCACCCACCCAATATGCCCAAAGATGGAGCGTGGCTACAGAAAAAGGTCGTCGATGCCATCACCAACAGCCCGGCATACGGCGAAACTGTTCTCATTATCAGCTATGACGGTGAGTTGTCGCACTAATCGCGAGGCGGTAATTATCTTTAGGGCGGTGATTGATAATAATTTCCCGGTGGTGTAGAGCAGGGAGGCTGGGCCGACCATGTTGTTCCACCGGTTGCTCCAAAAGGCACACCGGGCGAGTGGCTGAAGGACCCGTACAACGAGTTCGGCGACGTGCCATTAGGCCCAGGTAAGTTGATCCGGAGCTACTGATCAAATCATCCAAAAAGCTCCTGGGGGGCCTTGTACTGATAGTCCTGCTTTTCCCCCAAGGGTGGAGAGTACCAAAGTACATTATATCTCCGTGGACGCGTGGAGGGAATGTTTTTACCGAGTTCGCGGACCACACATCCGACATCCAATTTGTTGAGCAGTGGGCAGCGGCTCAGGGGTATAAAGGAGTCTACACCGAGGCGCTTACACCCTGGCGCCGCCAGCACATGTCAAATCTCGTGACTGCATTTGACTTCAACCACGTAAGCAATTACTCCAATGATTGCGAGGCAAAAGTGACACCTTGCTTGTAAACAACAAACGAGCTGACTAGAGCATAGCCCGATTTCTCTGAGCCAAGAATCACAATCCCACAGACTCCCGAGGCTCGCCCTGACGGCGAATCACATTGGAGCGGAAATTTGAGCCTCGGCTCCCTAACAGGCCCCTGGGTTGGGCCTGCAAAATGCCTCCAGGACCACAGGACAAACAAGCCTCCTGTACCGTATGGCGCTGGGAACGCCAATCAGACCATGTCCCTCCTGGTAGAAGAAGGGTTCAAATCTGCTCGCGGCCAACTTATGGAGGGTCGCTTTCTGACGTTCGAAATGTACGGCTTCGGTCTTACGAATCTGGACGGAAAATCCGTGGGCACTGCACGCGTGGGCAAAAAGCATGACGACCTCGGGCAAAGATGGATCATCCACACCGTTGGTGGTCCAGGGTCCGGCAGCAGGTTCTACATTCAATCCGCGCTCGACAAGCAGTTCATTGCGGCCTCTCCTATTGTTGGCGGATTGACATCTGACATAACGAAAGCTCAAACATTTGACGTCGCTTATAGGCCTGAAACAGCAGAATACAGCATGGCGCTGTACGACAGACCCAACACATACGTCACGCTGAATCCCAAGACCAGTCGACGCCGGAGGAGAGATGCAGCCGCGACAAACATCGACTGGCAAGGCGGGTATGGGGGTTTCAAGATATACAGCGTCTCCTATCACCCATGACCACACCCTGAGAGAAGCGGCATTAGTAGTGTTGTCCAGCCGAGGGAAGACTTGCAAGAGGTAGAGGTCAACCCGCGAAGTGAGTGTTATAATGCTATGACGAAGACATATGCAATAGACATTAGAGCAAGAATTCATACAAGGTTTATTATTAAGGCATCAGAGCGGGATTCCATTTCTCTTATGGAATGTCGACTGTGGCTGAAGTCATCTCTTGTCAGCATGATGCTTTCGAAGTTTTGACTTCGTTTTTGTTGTGGGCCGACGCCTGATGAGCGCTTCTGACGGTAACCGAAAGGATGACGACGACTGTCGCAGAGACTCTTCTGGTTGTCGACTCGTCAGCGCCGATTCTCACTCACCGCAGATTCGAGCAAGGTGCAATGACGTCATTGTCATGATTGATAGTACCTACCTACGCGCATCCGACTCCGAACTGACTACATACTCCGTACCTCGCTTATTACATTCAGATTGACCGAAGAATTGAGCTCCATGACTGGTTTAACCAATTTGAAAGCTAGGTTAAATGCGCTACCGTCGCTACGGGACGGCCAGTTCCCCGCGCCACTTGTGTGCATCTGTGCACCTGTGCATCTGTGCACCTGTGCATCTGTGCATCTGTGCATCTGTGCATCTGTGCATCTGTGCATCTGTGCATCTGTGCATCTGGTGAGGGCGTGAGGCGCCAAAACGGCAATTCGGACGCTAAATCATATCGCGATTCGCGGGCCGCAAAGAGGAAAATGCCGAGTCGCCGCCTAGAGCGAAAGCCCGCCATGCCAAACTTGTTTCGAAGCGTAGGTAGAGGCGACCGCCGACAACTGAGTACGTACTACCTATGTACCTAATGTATGTAAGTATACCTACAGGCTATGTACCATACCTGAAGATCTTGGGCACGGAGCCTCGAGCCATCATCTTGCAACGGAAAGTTCGTTCAATTGCCGGTGCGGAAGCAGACCGCGCAAAATCGGATGAAAGAAAAGAAACAGGAGAAGCAGATGCCGCGAAAGGGGAAGATGATGAGCGGGTTGTTGTCGTGTCCGGTTTCCGGGTTCGTGACCCCCGGCCGGCCGAAATGTCTCGATGTGGAAACTTGGGCTGAATCCTAATCAGTGATGCCGGACCGGGGTGCCCCCTTTTTTTGTTTGGTGTTCGGGCGGCAGGCATGGGACATGGGTATATGTACATAACATATATGTACATACTTATGTACATGAACATGGGGTAGGTATGTATGTATGGATTGAGATTCGGCGCCATCGGCTCTGTGAGGCCTTGCTAGCGTGGTCAATAGTTCAATGGCCTGCTTGCGTGCCAGATGTGATGGGATGAGATGAGGTGAGTTGCCGCGCTGTTGGCTTGACTGGAGATGGGAGATGTGAATGATAGCGATGTGGCTGTTTTCGCGCCTCTCCTACAGGCTACAAAGCTGACTTCCAGGATATATAGCCGGACATAGGTAGGCAACGCCGCAACTCGCCAAGGTATGAACTGACTAGGGGTATGCCAGACGTTTTTAGCCCTTGGATTCCATGCCAGCTCGCTTCTTCTTCTCCCCCTTGTATTCCCATTACATTAGGTAGGTAGGTAGGTAGGCCAAGATGGACAACGTCAACAATGTTCTCTGAATAGGTAGGTACCTTAAGGTATCCGTAGGTATGTACGGTATGTACATATATCGCAGGGTATATAGGGGCATGTACAGCACAAAAAGAGTGGCCAGACGGCTGCGCCCATTCTTTTGTGCAACAACATACCTCATCTTCACCCAAGAAACGCCTCAAATCTCAAGAGTGCCCATCTGAGAACGCCTCAACCTAAATTATGCTTATCCCATCACGGCCCCAACCCAAAAGATGCTTTTTTTTTCCTCTTCGGACATCCTGACGGGCAACCGCGAATGCGAGAAATGCAGGTCTGCGAGATTTGTTCCGGCTTGGCGCGATTGTCCACAAGGACGGGATCTTTGAGTTTGCCTCCCACAACCAAGGCCGCAGGCGGAATAAAGTAGATATGTATGTAGGGTTTGGATCATCATCTCCATGCGACGAGATGTAATGTCCATCACGGGCGAAATAAAACGCCGATCAAGAGCAAAAGAAGAAGGTGCAAAGTTGCAAAAAAAAGGCGCACAGGCCGAAGATGTACGGCGAGACAATCAATGGAAAGGGGGCCGGACCGGACGGACAGACGCTGGTTTTGTCTTGGATGCGTCATTGTCACCACTTAACGATAGGTATGAGGTATGTATGTATGTACGTATGTATGTACATACTTACTTTACGCAGGCGGTGCGGTGAGAAAGCCTCATTTTCTCACCACTGTCACCAGAAGTCGCGTTGGTTGGTGTCTTGGTTCATCTATGATGAGCGGCGGCCGCCGGCGCGTAATATCTTTCTCGACATGTTCGTTCTCTTTCCTTTTCTTTCCTTTTACTTTCTTTCGTACGGTTCGGTTTCCATTTCCACTTTCTTGAGACCCTGGTTTATTGCTTCTGCCCTTTCCAGAAGTCGAGACTCGAAAAGTCTCAGTTCCCGAGAAACCCAACCACATGGGCTTGGGACGGCACATGCAGCAAATGAAGCGAGCGTGAACGGCGCAAATCCACTTCTGTGCATGCGAAACCATACTCCATATGCGTTGCAACCTTGTTCGTCCGGTACCGTCAATGACTGTCCGTCATCAAAGCGCATATGCTCGACAACTTGATACATATCACCTCTCTTCGTCTATTTACCTTGGTCCTTACCAGTAGTGCATGGTGTCTTATTTCTCTTGTGATTCATTGTCTCTCGTCTTCTTCCTTCTTTGCTTTCTTCTTTATTAACTCTCTTGTCTCCTTCTTGATAAGCTCGGTGTTGCCACCTCCGGCTTCATAACGTGCTCGTCCCGCTGCCTGTGACTCGCGCCTCGTGGAGATGACATCGTGACAAGAGCCAAGTTGAAGTTGAAGTTTCGATTCGCACACCATGTCGAGTGTGACGCCAACGAGTCGCGGCATTAACCTCCTGGGCGTCAATATCTTATTCTGCGTGCTTGCCGGTGTCACGGTCGTGTCGCGATGCTATACGCGCGCTGTGCTCGTCAAGGCATTTGGGTTGGATGACTGGATGATGGTGTTGGCTACGGTACGTTTGGACCTTGCTTATTTCTACATATAGCAGACTTGACATTCGGCGCCGGGAGGCGCCTTGTTCCCATCATACTGATATTGGATCCCTATAATAAGATCTTCTTTTACGGATACTGCACATCGTCGAATTTGGGCGTGCGCCATGGAACGGGGCACCACATGGAGGATTTAGACAAGCACGATATAGTAATGGCGATGAGAGTACATTCTTCCCCTTAGTTTCACGCCCGTCTGTTCACATCTTCTCGAATCTCACGACATCCGCTAATAATGAGCAGTACTGGTGGCTCTGCTACCTCTTCTTCAGCCTCACCATGATTGCCTGCAAACTCTCCTTTGCCTGGTTCCTCCTCCGCATCACGACGCAGCGCCTTCACAGCCTCATAATCTACGTGGCCTCGCTGTGCACCGTCCTCGCCGGCCTGGCTTTTTTTCTCGTCACGCTCCTCCAGTGCCACCCAATTTCGCATTACTGGGACAAGTATCAAGACAAGGCTCGTGAGAGCGACCCCACGGCCACGTGCGTGCCGATGAACATCATCATGGCACTCGCCTACGTGTACAGTGTGTCCAGCGTCCTGACAGACTTTACTTTTGCCATCCTGCCGGCCTTTGTGATTTGGAATCTGCAGTTGGAAAAGAGGGCCAAGATTGCAGTCGTCTTTCTTGTGAGCATGGGGTGCTTGTGAGTGCAATTTTTTTTTTCACTTCTCCGTCCGTCTTCTTTCCTCTTTTTGAGATTCTGTGCGCCTTCTGTGAAAAGAAAGTAAAGGGCAATAGTGGAAGAGGAAACCACTGAACCAGAGACTCAGCCAGTAACATGAGATGAAGATTTACCGCAAGAGAAATGCTCCGCTGACCATTCCTTTTCACGTCCTACAGTGCTAGCACCGCCGTGGTAGTCCGCTGCATCTTTCTACCAAACTTTGTCGACCCCGATTTCCTGTGTACGCCATGATCCATCTATCCCCCATTCTCCCCCTGATAAAAGCAGAACATAGATAGCAAAACGAAGAATGAGCGCTAATACCAACCAGGGGCCACCACCAACATCGCAATCTGGTCCACCATAGAAATGGGCCTTTCTATCGTGACAGCCAGTCTCGCCACCCTCCGCCCCCTCATCAAGCGCATCCGCTGGAAACTAAACCTCACCACCCGCGGCACCAACAAACTATCCGGCTCAAACGACAAGAAGCTGAATCGATGCCGGCGGTCGGCAATGGGTCCGAAGCCCCCACCGAAGGATAGGTCGTATGGCACGGACAATAGCTGCGAGGAAGCCATATATATCACCAAGGATATCGTGCTGGCGGATAGTATTTCGGCGAGGAGCGAGGACGTTGGACTGGGTGTACATTCTACGGTGTATGCACAGCGGCAGGGCAGTGCGTGTTGATTATCTTTAGTCTTTCGTAGGGGTGCAGTCTTTCGTATGACAAGAGTACTCAGTACACAATACCACCACATAATTGGATCGTCCCAAGAATAAGATGGATGAGGCTTCATATTTACGTGTGAAAACTATGCCTCCCAATATATGAATTGATTCTTCGGCCGATATCAAAATCATCCAGATGACACAAAAATCTAACAGCGCTGGTTCGTTTGGAGTCTGGACTCCGTTTCAACATAATCTGTTAAGAACGAGTTGCGTCTAGCTTAGCGACCGCAATGTAGCTGAGCTGAGAAGGTAACCAAGCGCATCATAATCTTGTGAGGCGTTCACATTTTTCAAGTCATGCATGCTGGTCTTCTTCCTGAACAGTATGCGTGCTCGGAACGGACAATTGATATGTATGAGGAAGCATACGCCTTTCAATAATATACATGAAATTTGCGCTGCATCTTGAACTCAGAAGCCTTGTTGTTGAACCTCCTGAGCTCCTCACGTATGTAGTACCGTCCGGGCCGTGATATTAGTCTGATGCGTCATGTATTAACAGCTAATTCCTCCGCTCATCTGCAACTGAATAACACTTCTCATATACAAAGAAAACATCCTCATCTCAAAATCATCCTTTATAGCATTTCCAACTAATCTTCTTATTCTCATCCCTTTCTTCACCCAAGAAGTAAAAATCTCATGCGCTGCCGCCAGCACCTGCACCAGCATCGCCACCAGCACCACCTCCGATACCACCACCGCCGATGATGCCGCCTCCAATGCCGCCTCCAGCACCAGCACCGCCTCCAATGCTGCCACCAGCACCAGCACCAGCATCGCCGCCAGCACCACCTCCGATACCACCACCGCCGATGATGCCGCCTCCAATGCCGCCTCCAGCACCAGCACCGCCTCCAATGCTGCCACCAGCACCGGCACCAGCACCGGCATCGCCGCCAGCACCACCTCCAATGCCACCGCCGATGTCGCCTCCAGCACCAGCACCGCCTCCGATACCGCCTCCGATACCACCGTCTCCGTGGCCGCCACCACCGATGATACCGCCTCCGTGGCCGCCACCACCGATGATACCGCCTCCGTGGCCGCCACCACCGATGATACCGCCTCCGTGGCCGCCGCCGCCTATGCCGCCACCGATGCCACCACCGATGCCACCACCAATGTTGCCACCGGCGCCAGCACCACCTCCAGCACCACCTCCGATGCTGCCATGGCCACCGGCGCCGACATCACCTCCAGCACCGGCACCGCCGCCGACGTGTGCACCGTCGTTGTCTTCAGGGGCGTGTCTCGGGTAGTTGCCTCCTTGATAAGGGTTTCCGGAATAAGGGTAGTCTCCGGGGTAGGGTGTGTCTCCGGGATAGTTGTTGTTGCCTCCGGGGTAGGGATAGTCGCCGCCATAGTTGTCAGGGCGGGCACGAGGGCGTGATGAGCCGCCGTTGGGGCCGGTGGGCGCAGCAAGCGTGCTGGCCATGAGGAGGGAAGATACCGCGATGAACTTCATGTTGACTGAAGAAGCCTTGGGTAGGTCCACCTATGAAGAAGGAAGGTGTGGGAAAAGGGTGACTGGTCGACGGATCTCTTCTAAACGCTCGCCTTTCTGAAATTTGTTGTGAATGTGAGGTAAGGTGTTTGGAGTGGTTTGGTATATTCAAGAAACTGAATCTTCGGGGCGACAAGACGGGCTTTATAAGTTTGTCTGCCGATATCTCGTGGCAATGCCTCGAGCCGGTTCCGTGCTGGGGCTGAACAAACTAGGTAGGTAGGCCGACTGACGTGTCTTGCTTGCACGAAGATCAACAAGAAAAGAACTCCCAAACTGGTCGCCTCATCCGTGGAGTAGCCAAGCAACGTTTCTCTCCTTGTGGCTCTTGGCTCTAGGTAACCTTGCGGTCCATGATTGCTTTTTCTCGGCAGACAGGACAACCCCTCTCCATAGGCTAATTCGGTACCGCCCAGCCCGGATGGAAAGACCATCGTGCGAAAGAACCTAGTCGCTGGAATAAGATCGGCATATTGCCTGACAGCGTAGCGAGTTCTAGCTCCCCCGATCGATCGATTCGGCTACGTACCGTGTGACATGCAGCACTGACGTTGAGACCCGTGTATTGGCGCCCTGCAGATCATGAAGAAATATTTTGTCTTGGTAGCAACTTCGTGCTGGGTCTAGAACCATCCGAATGTAATGCAAGCGTTGCTCAGCATACACAGAAGCCACAACAAAAGGTACCGGACCGAACCGGAGGCTCACAACTAATACATATGTATGTATGTGTGTATGTATGTATGTATGTACGGAGTGTGTACGGAGTAGTCGGTGGTGCCATTGTTTCGTACTCGCGTCTCAGCGGAGAAATGGAGAAAGGAAGGGCGAGAGAAATGATGGCGACATGGCCCGCGTCTTGTCTCCTGCAGGGGCGGCTGCGCAGAGGCTTTGGACCCTGGCTTGGCTTTCATATTGACCAAAAGCCGTTTGCTGAACGGACTTTTATCGAACAGCTTTGTTTTCTTGGGTAAGCTCTTCGTTGGATGGAACGCCCACTAGCTCGCGAGACCGAATATTTCGGTGAGGGTGCAACTTGCCGAAACGTGAGCGATCGAGTAGTTAGTACCTAATGTATGTAGGTAGTTACTAGATGGCGGTTGATGCCTCCGCTACGTAGGTTGTGCTGACGATGTTGTCCCCCAAGATGCCAGCAGTCACGTGATATGACGCATCCTACGTCCCGACTCCATAATGTGCCCGTGAGATACTATCTTTTGATTGGCCAGAGACTTTAACCCTGATCTACCAGGTGCATTAGGTATGTAGGTACCTACTCCGTACTCCGTGATCGTGGCATCGTGCCAGGATCAGCGATGAAGAATTCAAGATGGTACGAGACATGTTATGTGCGACTATGGAGTAAGTTACATACGTACAGACAATTTATCGAATCTCGACTACCAGAATAGTGGACGGTATACCGTATGATTACCATGGAGAGTACCTATCGGGCTGGGTCCCCATGATTGGTGCTTGAGCCTTGGGGTCCCGGGTGTCACCGAGGGAATGCTCGGCCGTACGGTGGAATGAACCTAATTCGGGCCGGCATACATATGTGCGTCGCTCTAAATATTGCCGGAAGTTGGCGGCTTGTCTCCGCCGTGCCACACCCTACCGAGTCGGCATCTCTCTCATGAATTATAGCAATATGTGTGTGTACGGTGTACCACACTGCTAACATAATCAGGATGTACTAGGTATTCTGTACATACTCCCATCTCTGCCCCGCTTTGAGCAAAAGCATGTCGGACATGGTTGCCTTGGCCGGCCTCAGCGCCAGCGACAAGGCGAGGCTGAGCTACATAGTCCCCTGTCAACCGGCAGGCAACAGCCACTCAAACATGGGCATGACTTGGCACTACCACACAACACCACGTAAAAGAAAAATAAAATCACCATGCTCACTACGAATTACCTAGGTAGCTGGAAGGCGGAGCATTCCACCTTGATCAATCGTCACGCCGCACAAGTCAATGGGTCTCGCAGGATGGGCAGGCCACTCGACTCGACGAAAAGGCCCCGTCCAAGCGGCAGCAGAATGCAACCAATACTCGAAAAAAACGGACTGCAATGACGGCATGGCATGTTTTCGAAGGTGAATCGACGCTATTGAAGCAAAGACGTCGTGATGAAAAGATAGTGTTACGGTGTTACCTCACTCGAGGAAGACAAGAGAGACCGGAGTCTAAGTCAAAACAGATACATTTGTATTACGGAGTATGTAGAAGAATTTTTCTTGATGCTTTTATTGCATCTTGTTTCTATTCGGTAATAGACTGCTACTCTGTACGATAACTGAGCTGGTGCTAGTTTCAGAGCGAGACAGTGTTCTGCGACGTCGCGTTGTGATCAATGAAACGAGACATAGAAAAAAGAAAAGAAAAGTATGTAAGCACCTGGACGTCGTGAGTCGTGACTCATCTGGGCTCGCCCAGTGTTGATGCATCTTCGTCACATCGAGAAAGCACCGCGCCGTGTCTACCTACTATATGCAGTTGAGTGTGGAACGATAATTCCTCGCTGCACCTTCCCACAAGTCTTTTCGCCTTGAGGTAATTCAGGTTGGCCGGATACAACGATTCTCTGTCCTTTCCGTGTACGACACGCAAGAATGACGTGGGCAAAGGAGAACGGAAGAAGGAAATGGAGAAAGAAGTAATACATAAAGGGAGAAAAAGAAAAGAGAGAAGATACGGGGCCGGATTGCCCAAGAATGGACATCCATGCTTTATGGAGTATGTACGTGTACACTACCGGTAGAAAACAGCCAAGTACGTAGCTGTCGCTTAGACTTTATTTTTAGATCTACATATATATATATATATATATATATATGTACTCTGTATAGGTACATATGTATGTACCTTGGCAACCGCACGTACGTCATGATCTGGCATACCTATTCTGAGCGGTTCGTCAATCGAGATGACATAACGAGATCTGAGGATGACTTTGTGAACTTTTGCGAAATGTTTCCGGCCAGTGTCGCTGAGAAGTCCTGTCACCTGTGACGCAGCTCGATTCTTTGCAGCCCCAAACTTAAACTTGACCCGCCAGTCCGATCAGTACATGTCAACTGCAGCTCGATGAAATCCATCACGCCTTAGATCTCACAGCTTCGAACCGATCCCGCTTGACGTCCAATACTCCGTACTGGGACTCAGAGTCTCAAACTCGAGAGTCCTGGCATGACGACCGAAGTGGTGCTATGTATATAGTCGGGCCCAGAACCCGTTGCTGCGGCAGCATCGGACATTGTAAAATCGCGCTGCGCATTGACTCCCCGCGTCCGTAGTAGGATGGTATTCTCCATCGCGACCGCTCGCTTCGCCACTTTCGCGCATACGGAGTACATAACCTCTCCACCAGAGGCACCACAAACTGTCCACCTCGGACGACAACAAGCATCATCGGTGCCACCGATCGGCAGCCGGCCGCAAAGTCTCACTTTCTGACACGTCAATTGATCGGATAAAGACTGCCAGGAAGCCTTGTGCAATACTCCGTAGGTACCGAAAGTGTTGTGCTGGTGGATGATTACCCATAGTGAGTCGGCACGGAGCAAGGACGGGGGGCCAGGTATGTAGTGACAAATGTACGCGCAGCGGCAAAGATTTGCGTGTTGTTAATCATGGTGGTGTTCGTATGCCTGTGGTCAATAGTATACGCCGCGTATAGCATTTGGAAGAGTGGGATGCGGATAACTGCTGCGGAGGTGAGGGGGAGACAAGTGTCTTCAATGGTAATGTGCATGAAACTTGCGAGTCTTGAAAGTTGAAACTCGAGCCTCATTTCATCAACACACGCATAACTCACTCTCGACTCCTTGAGTTTTCGACCGTGCAAGCCCATGTCTCATCTCCCTTCATTTTCTGCAACTCATCCCTCTTCTCAATCTCCCCTACCGCCATCACTGCCGTCCTCTACATCTGCTACGTAGCTCTTTCTGGCAAAAATCTCACAATCTCATACAGCAGCGCCGCTGGGCCGTCCCCTCCAATTTGTCCTGGTACGCAGGACTCACCTCGATCGTTGACCGACGACGGCATCAGGATCCCAAGACACATACGGAGTACATCCGGTCAATTCCGCGCGGCGCGCGGTATGCAAATGAGCCTGCCTCCTCGTCCGACGTCGTCCCACTGCCGAACTCAGGCGTGCCCATCGCCGGCGCAAATATCGGATCCGACACGCGCCAATGTCCAGACTCCACGAATAGGGTAGACGAGATCCTGCGTACGCAGCAGAAGTGATACCGTCCACGTGGCCCGAGGCCCTTCGCAGTTGGCAAAAAAGCGCACCCAGCTCTGAGCCGTGTCGGCTTCATGGACGGACATCCCGGTCGAGGCGTTGGGCAAAGAGGTCCTCTCGGCTGGCCATGCAAAACACATGAAGCGGTGGTAGAAAGGCGTTGGCGTTGGGCACCAGCGTCCAGGACGAGGAGCATTCGGCTGAATTCCACGTCCCCGTGTTGTCGGGGGGCCTGCTTAGCCCGAAGAAAAGAAAAAGGCGTTGATAAGAATGATCGCGATGATGATCATGACTATGGTGAGAAGGGCAATGCAAATCACGCCATCAAAGTGTAGATCACGAATCGAGCTGTCCAAATACCTCACTCAGGCGGTAGAACCCCCAGCGCCGGTAGCGCAAGACTACGGTAGGCCCCCAGCATCACCGGCGTCACCAGCTTGAACCTGCCTGACCCAGCGCCTTCAATGCCTGCGCCAACTGTTTTCGCGCTATGTATATTATTGTCAAATGACGCGATGGACACATCACGGTAGGCAATCACCCTGGCCCCAGCTCTGATAAGAAGTGATGCCGACGCAAGCATTGAAGACACAGAGGCTCGTTTACCGGACCGAAGCCTGTCGGATGGTGCGCGATCCGAAACGAGCGTCTTGAATAGGTATGTCACCAGGTATTCTATTTCTTCTTATTTGCACGCTCAAGGCGAGGGATGTGTGATTATACGTTCGGTCGGAGAGACTGTCGGCTCGTCAAATTATGGCAATGTCGTATTACTGCAGCATACTGCTCGGCCGTGTTGGGTGAGGCACTTTACGTGGATCGGGTTTTGCGAGCACATTGTATGGCCACTAGATTTTCTTCTCCTTCATCATTCCTGTCATTTCGACCAGATTAGTGTTTGTAGATTTGGACTGGACGCACACGGCGCTGTGTCGCGAAGTCGCACCTCGGAAATCCAATTGGGCTTCCAATCCCGCCACTTTGTTTCTCGTCCACTCCCTGGAAGTCCTTGCCGTTGTCACCGCGGCCGCCGCAGGGCCGGGGGCGAGGGCAGGATGCAGAGACAACTACTCTGTAGTCTGTAGGTAGGGCCGAGTCTTGATTCACGTCGACGTGATCCCGGAAAGCCGCCCAGGCCAGCTATGTACCCCATCGGTGGCGGTCGGCGGCGAGCAATTTCCCGTCGGAGTTTAATTCTTTGGCGCGCTACAAGTCGGGCGGCGCCAGCCGAGGGATTACCGGCTTCCGAGACCTCCATGCCTGTTTAGGAATCGCAGGGTGGCTAAGTGAAGTCACAAGTGTGAGGGTATGAGGTATTATGTGTTACAATATTCAGTGAGGTACGGAGTACATTGACATATCAGATGAGATCTTCAAAAGCATACCCAATCCCATAGACACCCATCACGTGACGTGAAGTTGCCGCCCGGCGCCCCGTACAATACATAGGTACCTAGGTACCTTCCTTCTACCTTGTCTGCAAAGATACACAACATACGGAGTATGATGAAGCACATGTTTTAGGTCGACTGCCTTGCAAAGCGACTTCATGTTAGCTCTTTATGGCTGTCTGGTCTGACTGATACATGCGGCAAGCAGATGTACGGAGATGTACGACGGGGCTGCAGGCTGCAAGGGCCCTGGAAGTTGAAGGTTACATAACTTAAAGCGGCAGCACCTCACCTCAACCTTGTCACCGCGTCATTCATGATTCATCCCATCCCGTTATGGCTCGCCGTGCGTCATGTGCAACTGACTGTTCTCAAACGCTCTCGGTTTGCCTTTTGCTAGTGAAGTTGCATAGCATCATCAACGTTGTGACCGCTGGTATTCGCGCCTTGTTTATTTCAATACAAGAAGTTAGAACTCACCAGTGACCACGCGACTCGCGACGTAGTTTCTAGATGATCAAGGTCGTAGGCGGTCAGAGTGGTGAGTGGGCACAGGTACTGTACGGATACATAGGTACCTACCATGTACCTATGTACTGAGGTTCACGTATCGTGTATGTATGCGCCGAAAATGTAGTTTGCCAAGACGATATTAGAGCAGAAAACGTCTGCGTCATTCAAGTGACCTAGATTGGACTCTGCAAGTGTCAACTCTGGAGAGGTTGCACGAGTACGGTTATGCCCGCAACGTCACGTGCCTACGAACTACATGTATCTTGCATCAAGTGCGATTCTGTGCAAATGATACACCCAAGCAAGTAAAGAAAAAGGAGAAATAATGAGACAATTGACATGAGACGAGAAGAAGAGAAAAAAGTTTGAGTAAATATGTCGCATCATGCCAGTTCTCCTATGATGCACCGATTTTGAAATGGTTTCTGCAGTGAGCATGTAGGCGAACACTCGCCGTACAAAATTCCGGCGGTCAACAGAACCATGAGTCATAGGAATCTTCACAAGAAAATTCACAAGGCGGGCAGACATCTTGTTTTCGCAGTGAAGGATAGGAGACAAAAGGGTATTGTTTTCTTAAAACCATATTCCACCATCAACGTCAATATCGAAAAGAGCTATCATAAAAGATTTGCCTCGTAGGCGGAAAATATAGTATCTAGTATGGAGATGAAGTAAATATGTTCAAGAAAGTGGTTTCATAACCTTGAGAGCATTGGTTGCGGAGTAGCACAGCCTGCGAAAAATGTTATCACGCTGCGTTGGTCGCATGACGGTGAATATTGATAAAGCGTACCACTTGCACGATACAGCAAAAAGGCTTTCCTGACTCGGCCCCGCAGGTGACCTAAAGTCCCTGAAGCTGGAAGGCTTGTCAGAAGCTGTCGCGCTGTTAGTAACAGAAACATTGTAAATCTGCCCGTTGATGGTTGCTATGCATGTCAGGGGAGTAAGCAACTTACCACTAATAGTTGCTTCCACCACCACCGGCACCACCACCGGCACCACCACCGGCACCACCACCGATGCCGCCGCCGATGCCGCCGCCGATGCCGCCGCCGATGCCACCGCCGATGCCGCCACCGATACCGCCGTGACCCCAGCCGCCGCCGCCAACGCTGCCACCACCACCGGCACCACCACCGGCACCACCACCGATGCCGCCGCCGATGCTGCCTCCGCCGCCGATGCTGCCTCCGCCGCCGATGAAGCCGCCACCGCCAGCACCTCCGCCGCCGATGACGCCACCGCCTCCATTGAATGAAAATTGACAGACAAGGCCATGACCGCTCTACTAGGAGGTCAGTATGAGTTGTACGAGTGAAGATCCAGAAAAAGCGTGATGACATACCGCAGTACAGCAAGCTGGCGCCTTGCCCATGGCGTTACAGGTAGATTTGAAGTCGTCGCCATTCCAAGGCACGTATGATGCTGTGCCATATGTTAAGACTTGGCAAGTCCAACTTTCGATTCGATGAAAAACTTACGATTGACACAGTCCAGAGCAAAAGACCCAAAGTTTGCTTTGCAGCACTGAGGCCTGCTGTAGTATCCTGATGAGCATACGCTGCTGCCGGGTTGATAGCCGCCATTGCCGCCGCCGCCGATGCTGCCACCACCGCCAGCACCACCACCGATACCGCCGCCAATGCCGCCACCGATGCCGCCACCGATACCACCGCCGATACCACCACCGGCACCACCACCGGCACCACCACCGGCACCACCTCCAATCTCACCACCGGCACCACCACCGGCACCACCACCGGCACCACCTCCAATCTCGCCGCCGGCACCACCACCGGCACCGCCTCCAATGCCACCTCCAATGCCACCTCCGATCTCGCCGCCGGCACCACCACCGGCACCACCACCGGCACCACCACCGGCACCACCACCGGCACCACCACCGGCACCACCACCGGCACCACCACCGGCACCACCACCAATCTCGCCGCCGGCACCACCGCCGATGCCACCGCCGATGCCACCGCCGATGCCGCCACCGATACCGCCGTGACCCCAGCCGCCGCCGCCAACGCTGCCACCACCACCGGCACCACCGCCGATGCCACCGCCGATGCCACCGCCGATACCACCACCGATGCCGCCGCCGATGCTGCCTCCACCGCCAGCGCTGCCGCCGCCGCCGATGCTGCCGCCGCCGTTACCGCCTGAGTAATCACTCCCGGAATAAGTGCCATTTTGGGGGTAGCCGCTGTCAGAGTAGTCATCACGAGGGTTTTTTGAGGTGGGCGCAGCAAGTGTGCTGGCCAAAAGAAGAGAAGATACCGCGATGAACTTCATGTTGACTGAAGTGACTTTGAGTCTATGTCCACCTTTGAAGAGCGAAGGTGTGGGAAAAGGGCGAAGGACCTCGATCTCTTCCAAGCACTCGCCTTTCAGAGCCTTGTGGTGAAGGCGAAGTGATTGATTGGGGTGGTTTGGTATGTCCAAGAAAAATGAACTTCGGTGGTCGACAAGCCGGGTTTTATAGAGTTGTCTGCCGATACCTCATATCGATACCATGCCGACGCTGAGCGAATGAGAGAAAGAGGCTTGAGTAAGGGATGTTTCTTGCAGAATCAGATTTCAGGTCAGCAACACCCAAACTAGTGTCCATGCATGGAGTAGTAGCCAAGCACAAATTTTCTCCTGATGGTGTTGTCTTGGGGGTCCATGAATGCCCTTCGGGTAGAATGAAAAATGCCTTCCCGTAGGCCAGTCGGTACAAAGCGATCCGATCATGCAGGTTGAGCAACGAGATCGGTAGTGATCGTCGTGTCTCGATGGGCTGTTATGTCGCTTCTACATCGGCCGTGCTCTTACGCAACGGCAGGCGCTGAGTGAACAGAACAAAAGAAAGGGTCACCGCGGCGGCGCCCAGGATAAAGTGGCCGATTGGGTCTGACAGGAGATGCTGGTATAAGATCAGCATATTACTTGAGCGGCGTTACGGTCTCTAGCTCCCCCGATCAGATTAACTACCATGAAACATGCGTCAATAGCTGGAGTTGATTTCCTTGCCAAGAGTATGATTTGGAGTCGAATGTTGGCGTCCTGCAGATCGAGGAAGGAATGTTCTTGGCTCAGTAGCACTATTGCGCTGGGTCCAGGCCCCTCCGAATGTAATGCAGCCTGCTCGGAACACGTCTGGAAGCCAGATGCCGCGTAAGCATGTCGGCAGTGAGCCGATTGTCCATAGTGAGGCCGGTTGTTCAAAGTAATGCCGGCCGAGTCATCACGGCAAGTGGTGGTGTCGTTGTCTCGTCCGCGTCTCAGCAGAGAAATGATGGCGACACGGCCCCGCCTAGGGGCCGGGCAAAGGGTCCAGCCCACTGGTTTGCAACCGAAAGTCGCCTACTGAATGAACAGTCATCGTACGGTGTTGGTTTTTTGGGTGTGATTCTCGTTGGATAAGGCGTGCGTCAATTCGCGAGTGAGGACGAATCAATGCCAGTTGATAATTGATACTCAAGCCTAGCGACTTGTGGTCAGTGGTCAGTGGTCACAGACATCAATCACGTGATTATTACGTAATGTGTCGTTTGCACCCTGCTGCGCAGTTCTTGCCGCGGACTGCTGTTTTTTGATTGGTCTGATATGTATTTCAACCGGAACTTGCACTGCAATTCGGCCGTTCTCGGAGCCGGGGACAACGCGTCGCCGCGATTGTTTGCCCAGGATTTGGTTGTCTTTCGATGGCTGTCGCCCACTCTACTCATTCAATCATATCATTCAATGGCACAAACCCCGCCCTGCTACCTAGGTATGTATACCTAACGAGTCAACGACTCAAGATGGACCGGGCACATCAACTCCCCACCTGCTTGCTTAGTACAGGTTCGAGCAAAAGCCCCTTGCCGGAAGTAAAGTATGTACATACATAGGTACATAGTTGCCTCGGTCTCAACGTCATCACTGATCAGAGCCCCGTCCTCTACATAGCAACCGGCACCAGGCCCACGCAAGGATCGGTACAGACTTGGCACTGCAACAGACTATGTATGTACTCTACGTATATGACAATAATGTATTATGCACTGTAATCGCAAGGGCAAAAAAGTACCATACCTCTTACTCCGTACACCAACTGGCTGCAAGGCGGAGCTCTCTGTCCCGATAAAAAGTCGTGCCGTGAAAGTCAATGGGTCTCGCAGGACAAAAAGGTTGCAACTCACTCGGCCGATCAAGAGCCCCCATCTACGGAGTAATCTAAGCGGTGAGAGCCTGGAGGATGGATGGAACCGATGTTTGAAAAGAAGAACTTCAATGACGACACTGTGTTTAAGGCAAACACACAAGCGCTACTGAAGTGCACATGTCGTGATGACAAAACATCGTAGTTTCATCTGAGGAAGAAATGAGGAACCAAAGTGCTACACAAGATATCATATGTAGATGATATGTATCAGAAATGGTTTTTGTCTTGGTTCTTTGGTTTGCACCTCAATTGTACCTAGGGTGCACCGGCAGCGCCGCAGCTTCCATGGCCAATCACGGGCTCGTTTCAAAACGTGACAGAAAAAAGAAAGGAGGAAAAAGGGAGTCTTTGATGTTAGTTTGTTGATCGCTACATAGCGTACGTCATGGAGTGATCTCAGATTTGGGCGTCATCTTGGCTCGCTCTGCGTTAATGCCTCTCTTCTAATCGATCAATTATCACACCGTTCATTCATGCAATGCAGCGTGAAAAAATGGTTTATTGTAGCATCTTCCCACAAAAACTCTTGTCCGGAGAGAACTAGGTAGGTAGGCTCAGCTGGAAGACTTCAGCGCTTGCCGGTGACCCAAACGGACTTGGCGAACAACATGAAAAATGAAAATAAAAAGCTTTAAAGCAGGTCCTGTAGGGTTGGGTCGAATTTTCGAGCTGCTACATATGACTACACATATTACATATATGTACATATGTACTACATACGCATGTACTCCGTACATCAGCAGACTAGCCATACTTATCTGAGCCAGATTACCTTCCTAAAACAGACAAGAGGATCGTTTGGATCTCGCGATCTTCGGATCTTGTGGGTTTGGCCCGACTCGACCCGATGCGACCCCATCTACAACATAGATTCATCATTACACGCCACCAGCAGGTCCCTCAGGCCCTCCGCTGCGCTCCGGGGCTGAGGGACCTCGCGTCGCTTCGGAAAAGCAGTTAGGCGGGAATTGTGACTCTGTGAGTGACGTTGCCAGTGGAATCGGTTCAGTTACGAAATAATGGCGTTGGTGGTCCCCCATCGGCCCTCCGCTACGCTCCGGGGCTGGGGGACCCCAGTGGAATCAGTGCTGTTGCCAGTGGACTTGCAAGTGGAATCAGGTCAGTTTCCAGTGATGAACGGGGGGGTTACAGTTACAGAGATGGCCAGTGGAATGTCCGGTGGAGACTCTGAGAAGGAACGGATGCGGTGACGGAAAACGTAAAACGAAAAACGAAAAAACAGAAGTGTGAGAACTGTGCCAGTGGACTTCCAGTGGACTTCCAGTGGACCTCCAGTGGGCTTCCAGTGGATTCCAGTGGAAGAGGCCCGGTTCCAGTGGTGGGGGATCACGTGACTAAACACGTAAATTCGTGCGAACAAGGCCAATTTACACGCCATAAGAAGCTGAAAAAGAATTCTCTCGTTAACGCACGCCAACGCCAACGACAAAGACGCCCCCGCGTCTGACAGCCGTAAAATCGAGGCGCGTCTTGTCTCTCTCACGAACGGCTCATCCAGCCACCCAGGTCCCAGCGGGCATGAATCTCTTGCTTCTACAGTGACTCACCTCGCTCGATGACGCCGGCCATGCAATGACTGCACGGGAGCCCATATTCTCTAGGTGAAGGTATTCCGACATGGACATAATGGCTCTGCATTAAAATTTTGTGTGTGGCCCGTTCTTGAAGGGTCCCTTGCCGGCAAATTGCAAATTGTCTTACGGAGAGTTAGGTACCTACCCACTCATGTAGGTAGGTATGTACATACCTTGGACACAGTCTGATACATACCACTGTTACATTCATGTGGAGTCAAATTTAGATCGTACATCCTTGACCTCCGCAGGTCTGAGGTACCTGGTACCTACATATGTATTTACTTGTCCACGACCGTCGACCATCTTCGTACTCTATACAACATCACCAAGGCTATCGTGCGAGTATATCACGACAAGATTTTTCGTGTTGATGGCTTCCGTTTGTGAGCGGCTAATGGTACGGCCGTCGGCACCTTTTTAGCCGTGACTGTCGATTGACTCAGAGAGACTAGCAGACTCTTCTTCAGTTGCATTCCACAGACCTCCTTACCTTGTATGTTTTAGCCACTGTTTCAACCTTCATCAACATCTGCAACTCATCTCTCGTCTCACCAAACTCGTCTCCGACTGTTCTAGCCCACTGTTTCCTTAACATCTACAACTCATCCCTCTTCTCATCTCTCTTTTCATCTCTTTCCCCGCCGCCACCGCTACCCCCATCCAGTCCCCTCTTCACCAAAGAGCTCACAATCTCATACACCACCTGCGCCCCCGCCAGAGCCGTTTCCTCCCCCCTTCCCTGATACGCAGGACTCACCTCAACGACATCAGCTCCCACGACATTCAGCCCCTCAATACCGCGCAGTATACGAATGAGCTCTCTCGTCGTCCACCCTCCCGGCTCAGGCGTGCCCGTCCCAGGCGCAAACGCCGGATCCAACACATCAATATCCACCGACAGATAGACAGGATCCCGAGTGCCCAGCACCGACATGATGGCGTCCACGAGGCCCTTCGTACCCATATCATCCAGAGCATCGGCACTAAAGCGCACCCAGTTCTGCGCCGTATCGGCGTCGTTGTCCGCCCAGTCGGTGCCACTGAGACGGGTGCGCAGGCCGGCGTGGACGGACTGTCCAGTCGAGGCGTTCGACAAGAGGCCCTCTTGGTTGGCCATCCAGAACATGGAGCCGTGGTTGAAGGGCGATGATCCCCAGTAGGAGGGGTATTCGTCTGGGTTCCATGTATCCAGGTGTGCTGCCAAGGGAGGTACTTCATTAGCAAGACAATCATGTTTTGTAGTACATGCATTAGGTAGTTATCAACAGACGGGTCATCATCACGGTAAGAGGCGAATGAATCATGATCATCACACACCATCAAAATGCAGCACCCGGATCGGCTGTCCGTACACCTCACGCAGGGCCCTCAGCGCCGGCAGCGCGAGGCTATGATCGCCCCCGAGCGTCACCAGCTTGGGCTTGCCTCTGCTCCGCGCGCTCGACGGCGTGGCCCGACCCAGCGCCTTGAACGCCTGCGTCATTTGCTCCTGCGCTATATCATTGTGAAAGGGCGTAACAGGTACGTCGCCGCAATCAATCACCCTGGCCCAGCTCTGGTATGGATTGATCCCGGCGCGGGCGTTGAAGCCGCGAAAGGACGTTTGCCGAGCCGAAGCTTGTCTGATGGCGCGGGGTCCGAAACGGGCACCTATCATCTCTTTAGCATCAGACATGTAACCAAATTGTCTTCTTTTCGGCGACGGGAGCATGAATACGAGCGCGGCGAGGCGCGGCAGAGCTTAATTACCCGGTCGGTAGGAAACGGCTGTGTCGAACGGCACGCCGACGATGGCAATATCGTACTTCTCGGCTGGATTGGTGAGGCACTTGACGTAGTCCAGGTGTGCGAATGATCCGATGCCGTTGAACGACCACTATATCTTTCATTAATTAGTACTTTTCCTTTTTTTTTCTCTTCCTTTATTCCTTGCGTGGTTCGTGGCTATGAGCCTGAAGCAGTCGCGCGCCGCCGCACCTCAAACCCCCATTTAGCTTCCAACTCCGCCAATTCTTCTCTCGTCCATTCCCTAGAGTTCTTGTTGTTGTTGTTGTTGTTGTCGCCGTGGCTGCCGCAGGCCAAACTCCGATGGGAGAGGGCAAGAAGCAGGGCCGCCAGACCCAGGGTCGTGGCCCACGTCGATTTCATCGTAAGTGTTGGCCAAAGAGCCAGATATATGGAGTTCAATTATTGAATGAGCAAGAATGAAGAGCAATCCGCAACGAGGCATGGGAAATTCCCGTCGGACTTTATCGTTTGGCGCAATCCTCCCGCGCAACCCCGCGTAGTACCCCCGCGTTCACATGCTGAAGGAGGACCCACCTTGTTCGTTTTTTTTGCCTGCGATAATTCGTCAACTTTCCTTTCCCGGTTAATCATTTACCTACCCCTCATTTGCTAGTTTTGTGCGAGCAACTTGACACCTTCGTTCTTGTCACCATCCTGATTCGGTTAACATTCTTTATCACTCTCGACTCAAGATGACGTTTTGCGGACATTTTCCGAAGAGTGAATCCAGATATCCAGAATGATAGTTTTGCCATGCGATCAATTGTCCGACAAAGGGGTGTGAGGAGTTGGAGTTATTGGTTCTCGTTGTTCCGAAGTCGTGGAAGGGAGGGAACAACTGTCGTTAGCATGTGAACTTTTACGGAGATTGTTCTGGCATCTTTGATTCAACATCAGAGGTACCGAGCCGTTTGGATTTTATGATAACCTTGGGAGGAACCCGCGGGGATTGCATGATGTTTTCTAATTGTAATTTTACACACAATCTTTCTAGTGGGGAGATAGCTCCTCGACTTCAACAAAGTTCTTTCCCATTCAGTGTTCTATCTTCTTCTGGAGCAGTTGTTGTTGTTGTTGTTGTTGTTATATTTAACACCGCTGCGTCCCAGTTTTGGGCATACTAGGGTGTGCAGGGCTAATCCCGGGTTCTTCTA
>SRPX01000181.1:0-46871 GCA_018360215.1 Claviceps spartinae | reverse complement strand
GCAAGTGTGATCGGAGCTGAGCTCCGTGCCGTTTCTGTAATGCATGATGATGCATGTCTACAGTGGGACCAGTATGTCCACACGTGTGACAATGGTATAACTGTGAATAGAAAAAAGTGTTCGCAGGGCCTCTTCACAGACATCAAGTGAGAAGAGTTACTCGGTTAGAAGACTGAAGCAAATGAAGACTCAAGACTGGGCAACTCGTCTTATCAATAGTGAGAACGACCGCAGTTCAACGAGATTAAACCGTCTTGCGTCTTGTTGGTGTACAGAAACACTGTGGCATGTGGCCAGATAGGGGGCTTGGAGCTTGTTTCATTCAATTAGATAAAACAATCATCATATGTACTCCGCAATGCGTGCGTCCGCCCCTGAGTTCGTGAAAAGAGGCAAACGTCTTTGCTTTGCGCGCATAGCACTCTTGCGTATTTATAATTTATAATGTGTTGTGTCAGCCTACGTTGACACATACGACCATAGGTGGCAGAGAACTCGGGATCCCGTCCGCTCTCCCATAGATAAGCTGCCAACCGACAAATTAGTCGTTGGATCGCTGGCGACCAGCGAACACCGGTTGTTGTATGTTTAAGCTGTTGATTCTTTGCCGAATTCTGTGATGGATTCGAGCTCTGGGTTGGAAAGGGTGTGAGGTTTCAAAAGCTGCAGTGGACTCTGGAGTACTCCAAGCGAGACTCACATTGACTCAGGGGTCAGGAGGAGCAGATGGCGAAGACGAGGGAGAAAGAGCTTTTGCTTACTTTATTATCTCTGGGTATGTTTCGACTCCCTTATGTTATGAGTATTCCTACTCGGACAGCATAAAAAGGTACTAATCGGACAGCATTCTCCATAGTTCTTGGGCTCCTTTGTACCCCGACAAATTACAGTGGGTGTTGAGAAGTAAGCCATGCTTGGTGCTGGGAGCCGCATCACGTGACGGCGCTACCAGCCAGACGCACATATTTTCCACCTTCTCACTCCTCGAGTGACCTAGCTCTTTAGTCAAATATACACCACCATTATGCCCACAAATTGCTCAATAGTGGGAAGTAAATGACCAAACTGTACACATCTCGTATACAATGTGATAGAGTATTGTTATTTCTCCACCCGATCATTCTATTCATACTACCTACTCAGATATTAGTGTGAGTTTCACATGGTGAGGAAGTATCTTAGGGGTTAGGGGGTTAGAGTTAGTGGTTAGTGGTTAGAGTTAGTGGTTAGTGGTTAGGATTAGGTGTTAAGGTTAGGATTAGGTGTTAGCTAATGGAATTGGGATGGTTAGTGTTGGGTTAACAGGGGGTGTATAACATTAATAAAGGATGCGCATCATTATGGGGTTGAGACAACTGCCTTCAATTCGTTGTATATACGAACAAAGGTATCCTGGTGGTGTCTATTCGTCTATCTAGGAACAGGAGAAGAGGAAGGGAGGAGAGAAGTGCGTGATCACACATCACGCACAGAGCCCTCAAGCTGCGGGGCAGCTGAAACCAATCAGCGTGCGGGCACGTGAAGTGCTCGCACGCCGTAATAGGCAACCGAATAAGATATTGTTGCAGTGAGCCTATAGGTGGAGGTTCTTGGTACATAGCCCAACAAGTGTGGATCCCACTCGTGGAACCTCGTGGAATCCGGTAGAATGTGCGTTCTGTGCACTTCTACGCCCATTCTGTTAGCTAGATCTCTTCCAGTCAATAGACTCTACATCGATCCTGCATTTCTGTGCCAGAGATATGTACAGATGAGCGATTCCAACAGTTAGGATTAGGTGTTGAGGTTAGGATTAGGTGGTGGGTGGTATGAATAGAATTATCGGATGGTAGAAATAACAATACTCATGTGAGTGCATGTTTCAACATCACCACGCCGCCCCGAGACCTCGGCGATTCACCTTAGCTTCTCGACTCGCTCAATTCAATACATTCATTTTGGGTGTTTTTAATTCTCTCATCATTATCTACCCTTACGTACGTCATTCGTGGCCCAGCAGAACACGCCGGCGCCTACAGGCTACTAAGTCAATTGCGTAGCCGGGACGACCTCCCAACTTACCCGGTCTCGCTGATCATAGTCAGGGCCTGCGATGACGATCCAGTGGTTTTCGAGGCTTTTATAGATGAAGATAATCGCGATGCCTCAACTCTGCCTCTGCCTCGTCCGCGGCCTCGCGTGGTCTTGTTATTTGGTCTCTTCGAGGCCCGCAATGCCTCTCTCCGAGTCTCTCCTCTATCTTGAACTATGACTGTCGACGGCGTATGCTTGGCTTTAAGGTGCGGCTGCTGGGAGGGTCGGCTACGACGTTGAAGCCTGTGTATACTGATCAACAGCTGTGGTCGGAACTGTAACCTTTTTGTTCGATGAGGCACGAGGTCGGCCACGAAGATTACGGACATATTCCGGGATCTCGGATCCGAAGAAGTGGCTGTTCAATATTCCTTCAAGTCATCCTTAGTTAGTTTCTGTGTCAGTTTGAGGATGAAACTTACCAACGGCTTCACCAACCACCAGCGGGGGTAAACGTCTGACATGCTAAGGCACTCACCCCGTTCACGGTTCCATCAAGTGGAAGATGTAATAACTACACGGAAGGCCGTATTGCTGTGTGAAGATATTCCAGCATGGTCTCGATGGCCTCAGATCAGAATTTGATGGCAAGACGGCTCGAGCATACAGCCCTTGCTGGCCTATCACAGTTCCAACGCCTTGAACGTGAAATTTGTTGGGTGGTGTTGATGAGCAGACAGTGTGCTTTCTTGAACACTGTCTACGAGCGAAAGGATACATAAAAAGTGGAGGATATCACGAGATTTATGGAGAATGCTGTCCGGTTAGTACTTTTATGCTGTCCGAAGTAGGTAGGAATGCTCTATGTTATCTACAATTTTTTCTTTGCCGGAGCGCGAGCGGCTGAAAGTCGAAACTTCGATGCTGTTAGCCTGTGATCACTACCGCATAATCTCAGTTGTTTGACAGTGAGTGGGACCAAAATTTGCTTGTGATTTGTTGAACCGCAGGACGCTTCAAGGAGGTATCCTGCTTGCCGCCTTTCCGTATGAGGACGTTGACCCGTAAAACAAACGAACAGTGGCCCAGTGGGTACACTCGAGCTTAGCGTGGCCAAGGCTCACACGTTGATTGGGTGCCCCGTTCACTGCCAAACAACTGAGATTATACGGTAATCACTGATCGGCCGTCGGCAGATGAGGTGGGGCTTCTTGGAATACCCGCTGTGGGGATAACCGTAGCCGAGCCCGACAAATCCCTGTCCAGTGTCACCTGTGCGTGCCACGGGCAAATTCTGCACTGCTTCACGCGACCATTTGTGCTCCGTACTCCGTAGAGCCTGCCGACTTCCTTAGCTCCGTAAACACGACTACATACGTACCTTCTGTTTTATTTACATCTCTTGACTGCTCCTCCTGGCCATATCTGTCCAAAGCCATCCGCGACGTGTGTTCACGAGATGCACAGCTTCCGACGTTACTGACCACATACGCCCGAGCCAGGCCCCTTCTGGCACATGAATTTACCACCATTGCACGAATAGCACCCATAATCTCCCACGCATTCGCATTTATACGGATGGCACGCCATACCCGGTGAAGAGCAAACAAAGCACGTGCAACGGCGTTGCAGGTTGTTCAGGGCGAGGAGATTCTAGAGAGCCGTTAGCAGTGACCCGAAGCAGGACTCAGGAGCGGGTGACGTGAACATAACGACAGGAACACAACGAGCACAAGAAACTCGGATGAAACAAGTGAAGAAGAACAAGAGTTGACATGAGATAGAAGTATGTGGTACCTTTTCATCGCCCCTAGACAAGTCTCCTCCCGTATACGTGAACTCCCCTACTGTGACGCTACCAAGCTCAGGCTCAGGCAGAGCAGAGGCTCCGGGACCAAAGGCCAACAGGTACATGGCGAAGTTGAAGGCCTTCATGATTTCTTTGTGCTTGCGGGTTAAGTTTTGCTGTTGCTGGCCTGGGGGCAGGTTGTTATGTCACTATGCTTCAATGAAGTGTGAGTGAATGCGTTGAGCGTTTCTCTTGCAAGCAGCAACACTGCAGGAACCGTGGTTATTATATCTCTTTAGGCCACATGCACTCTCGACGCAAGAATACTGAAAATGTGTGGTATCAAAATTTAAGCTTAGGAGACTCTCTCGTAAGGGTAGGCTACATGATTACAAACCGGGCTTACACGGGTCATGATGCGATCATGGTCCCTAGGTATTTGCTAATGAAGACACGCATGCGTCAACGCGGCGGTCAGCATCACCACCAGGTGTGAGAATTTTAATCGGGCCGAAATAAGTTGCGTTGGTTTCTGCATTATCAATAGTGTTGAAACGGAGAAAAGTCAACGAAATCCTCCATGGGAAGAAGATGCTTTCCGGTAACTCGCGAGGGTTTCACTTTCATTGTTCAGTCCGGGGTCCCCGGACTCCAGGATTCCCAGGGTCCATCTGGTATGTACTCCATATGTACATTGCACATAGCTGACGGGTAGCCATGGACTTATCATACGAACAATGACACGCTGAATTCTGCAGAATAATGCCCTCATGACTCGAACGCCGGGCGTACGCAATTGCTTTTGGCCGTCGGCCAGGCGCCACCCGTCCCACGACGGGACTTTTTCTCAGTTGCCCGCTGCGTGATTCATCACGAATCCTTCCTACTCTGTACTCCGTATGTTCGCATCTCATTCCTGCTAATGAAATGCCGTCATTTTACCTGTTCGGCTGCCGCTGAATGGTTTTAATTGCCGTTATCGGTCGAATGCTTTCGCTTCACATCCTTCGTAAGTGATGCACGAGAAAGACTCGGCTTCTTTGCTACTTTCTCACCGCTGACCGTCCTACTCCGTACGCATAGATCATGGTCTCCCGCAAATCTGGATATTTTTGAGGCAGACGACGCGTCGCGTCGTTTTGTCGAACGCACACCATGTAGCAGGCACTTGAGGAGTAGAACTCACGAAAAGGTTACAAGAAGTGAGATTTAAAGGCTATCTTCTAACGCCGACAATGATGCAATGCTTGACTTATTGGCCTGGGATGCAATTACCAATACGGTATACCTCATACTCTCTATATCTCCGGAGGTTCTCAACTTTACACCTCCCGTTCTCTGAGGCATGTAATACGTCATGTTCGCCGCGGCTCGCGACGCATGGCGACATATATCTATTCACATCTACTTTCTTATACTGTCTATAATGCGCGGTTGGCCTAAGGGTGGAGTAAGCATCTGTTTCCAAAATATCAGCCGTCCGGAACAAATTTACGGAAAATTGCACGATCGGCAATCGACTGAAGGAGGCCAACGGCTCTGCGGCGCGAAAATCCACTGGCTACTGAACAGCTTCCATTGGCAATAGAACTGCCTCCACAGACACCCTCAACTCCCGCCCATCTGCCCTTGCCGAGTCCCGACGCGGAGCGAGGTCCATGGTACGAATCAGCAATAAGAGATCCGCGTTAAAAGCCATGACCATCAAATGGCGAATTACCCTTGCTATAAGAATCCTTCTATACGTTCATGTAGAGGTGCTGGTGCAACCGCTCGGTATTGGTCTTTCTTATTGGTCATGTTCTTCAACGATCAGACCAAGTAATAAGTATTCCTGAGTCCTGATGTCCGAATTAGCCTATCAGCCTATTCACGCAGCTTGTTGGAAGGAAAATACCGGCCATCAGATATCATATACGTTACCTTTTCTTTCATAGAATGTTATCTTCTGGAATTTGAATAGCTTTTGTACATGAATTGCTGGAACACAAGATTCGGTGCCCTGTCTTCATAGAGTGGTCTACCTATAGCAAAGAGACCGTCTTGGACACAATGATTCATGAAACAAGAACGGCAAAGATGACACGTCACACAACTCGGAACTCCGGAAGTGACCCAAGTCCAGAAAAGCAACAAGAATTATTGATGAACGACCCCGGAAGTATTGCATGAAAAATTCTCAAAGCGTTCATCCGCATTGGTATTCTTATATAGAATAGTGCTTGAACGCCCTCCCAGACCAGCATCTGAAAACAAACCCTCATCACAAACCAACACGGACGCCTGAGCACAAGCCCTCGTCACAAACAAAAGCAACCATGAAGGCCTCCATCTTCGCAATTTCCTTATTGACCTTTGGAGCTTCGGCTTTGCCAGAGCCCGAACTTGAGAGCATCGCCGAGGGGGGTTTCACCTACACGGGAGGAGACTTGCCTCGTGGCGACGGAAAGGTAAAGCCGTTTCTTTGGATTCGTCTTCTACTCATTACATCTCTCCCTCTTCTTTTCCATAAACGGTTCGAATGCTTTGAATTGAGTTTTCTGCACCTTCAGCGTTCCTGTTCCTGCTTTCCGCTGACGGCGCCGTAGAATCTCCTCGCCCTGAGCAATGTGCAACGCCAGTGCGCTTGCTTGTCCAATTGCAAGGAACCGCTCCAAACTTGCGAGCCGTACAAGTGTCAATGTCGTGGCAATTATGGCTGCTACTCGTGCAATGGCGGTAAATTTCTTTGCCAGAAGGGACCTGGATCTAACACCTGCTTTCAACAGTGACAAGTGTACAAAGCTGTACATCTGGGTCACACGATCGCAACGCGATTTACCATGAAAGATAGCTATTAGCGAGAGGCTGGGCTGTCACGTGTAAACGGTCATCGGAGAAGGAAGGGCAGCAGGGCTCAGTGTATGTGAAGAAAGCGATCTTAAAGTCGGACAGGATTCGGGAAGGGGGACCAGAGAGACAGGAAGAGTCAAGACTAGGCACTGGGTGTGGCCATAGGGATACGTCGTGAGCTCAGCTGAACTATTCTACACACAAAGTACAGATCAAAACAATCCGAGTTCTCTTCTTCTTTTTGAATCTCGGAATCGGCGACACGGTCCCTCGTGGTGAATGGTTCATTGGTTATGTGTTGTGTTAAATGTTGATTACATACCCACTGGTAATAGCATGCCATATATGATATGATAGATAGCACAGATAGGCTTAGCCAGTAGATAGCACAAGCATGGCCAACACGTGCCGTGAAATTCCATGGAAAGAGATGCTTCTGGTTCGTCTCCAACTTTATAAAGATGGGTGTCCTATAACAACTTACAACGTCCACATTCAGCTTCGTCTTTGAGCTTACGGGGGCCCAGCTACCGCCGCAAGAACACAACACCTACGGTGGTCACATCTACAGGCTACTTATAATTATTTGTCTCAGACAGGCCGGCTGAGTAGCGGCATGCCGATAGCTAGTAGCAGGGTAGCTGTATTGTTAGTTGTCAAGCTGTCAAATAGTCGAAGACGGTGGGAGAAGCGACGAGCGTGGCGAGGCCAGCCCGCGGCAGGGCCCCTGGAGGAAAGTGTGCCGTCACTGCCGTGGAATGCTCCTTTTATCCCCCTCTTGCGCCTGCTTTCCGCTACGCACATATTTATGATAGAAATAACTGTCGATCGTTTGAAATGAAGACTCTGTCTTCTTGAATCTTCCAAGCCGTTCCCCCTCCTCCCAGCTCCAGAATTGACGGTTGACCCTGAACTGAGCGACGTGAGCGTCGCCCCGACATGCCTCCTGAGTCCTAGCACACCATACGCGCCACTGCAGAAATATGTCAGACGCCTTGGAAGTTGGGAGAGCTCAGCATATGCCATAAATACCGAAGTGCGCTTTGGCCCAATGACTCAGGACTGAGTATCACGTTCATGTTCAATACAGAAAAGGCGTCTTCCGCTTGTTATTCTTAGTTCGAATAATGACCTGGTCACCTGGGCAACTGGTATTTTGCTCTGTGATAACCGAACTATCCGTCTCCTTGTCCTAATGAGAAGGAGCACCAGCGATGGCTCGACAGTCAACGCTGATGCCAGTCATGGCTGTTTTCTGTTTTGGCAGAAAAAATCACTTTCCATCCATGATTCCATGATCCTCTTGTGTATCAGCCTTTGCCTGCCATCGTACTATTACGGTGTATAACAAATGTCTCGCGATGGATTCACTTTTAGCACTTAGTGCAGTGTGACTGTGTGGGGGCGCGTGAAGCAGCGGGATCCTTCGAGTTTACTACCCACAGGCCCAACGACCCAGGTACTCTCGGCTGTCCCCTCGTTCTACGTATACGGAATATATCGATGATCGCCTTCGGTGGAGGAGGGGGGGCGTAATTTGAAGTCTCCCGGTACATATGTACCTTACGTAGGTACCTACGAGGGGAAGGCCGAGGCCTGAGGGTACCTTCCTGAGTCCTGCGTCGGGTCGTTGGGCCTGCTGGATACTTGTAAAGCTAAGAATCCGCCGCTCGTGCTTCAGTGTTCATGTGCCCATATACTATGGCTTGAAGTACGGCTTCCATGATTGTTCAGATGAGACCTGCGTCTCATCTGCGAGTTGTAAGGCTGCAGGGACGAGCGGATACAAGCAAGATCGAGCAGGAGAAATGTGATGGTTTCGGGACCGTGACGCCTTCGACACTGGCTGGTCCTCACACGAGCCCCCTCTTTCCCCTTCTCAGGCTTATGTTGCAACTTAGAGAATCCAACGAACTTCTAAGTTCTCTAGAGTCTGCTTCTACCAAGGTTGTCAGAGCTTCCCATATTTGATTCGACGGCCAAAATCCCCTCGCTCGATACGTCGTAGCCCAGAAATTCTACCTCGGTGACCCCCAGTAGCACGTGTGACGGGCGCCAAATTGTATTTCGAAAGCCTTCGAAGTACTTCTTTGACCAACGTATCATGTGTCGTGTTTCTCCAGGGTCGAGGTACAAATGTGAATGTCATCTATGTACACGAGAACTCCAGCATCATGGAGGTCATGAAAGATGCGGCTCATCAAGGATTGAATAGTGGCTGGGGCGTTCTATATACTCTGTACATCACTAAATTCAGAAGCTGCTTCGTTCCAAAGAACACGCCTTAAAACGTCATCCCGATTCTGCTTGCGAATCGCGACTCCTACAAACATGACTAGCCCGTCGTGGCGGACCACACGTGAACTTTTGTGTGGATGGGTCTAAGACGGGTCTATTTGTATGCTCATTCACGGCAGAACGACTGCCAAGAGCGAGACTCGCTCTCATCTCATCCTCGATCGTGCAAACTCGAGCGAGTCCGGTCACCCACAGTCGTACGGTGTATTAATGCCGGAGTGGATTACTGATCTCCTCGGGGCTAAACCGGGCAGATTCGAGGACTCGGGCGTTTGCTTGGCCGGCTGGCCAAATGTTCGATGGGCCAAGCAACGTTGGCTCACGAATGCGAGCAAAGACTTGCATGTGCTGGGGCCTCGCGCCGAGAAGCCCAGGTGTTACGACATCGTACAGGAAACGGCTTGTTGAACTGCGATCTAGGTTTAATTGTACCGGACTGCCACAAAGATGATAATGTTGCTGCGCGCCTCGTCGTTGCAAGGCTGGCCGTCGAATACAGCGTGTAGAATGATAGCCGTAGGATGTACAGCAATGCCCTTCTGGCATCCGCTCGGCGCAACTGTTCCGGCCGAAGAGCTTCTCTCGTACATTATGCGAACTGCGTCTGCTTCGTGCTCGTGGTCCCTCCCTTTCAATGAAAGAAAGAGCGGGAACGTACTACCATAAGGTCGAGTCAATGAGATTCCGGCATCTCTCGTCCAGATCTAAGATGCAATGCATCGCGACCTCTTAACCAGGCGAGTTGCCGCAGCTTGCGCCTACGCTTCCCGCAAGTTTAGGCCGAAGCACAATGGTGAAAATTCTCTGAACAAAATTAGAAATTGCATGAAATATGATGTGCATCAACCTGCCCACTTGAGCCGAGCAGAAAAGATTCCTAACTCCGTGCGCCGCCTCAGAAATGCTCGGAAAGAAGCGTGATTACACCCTGTTTACGGTTTCGCAGATGGACCCCGTATTATAATATACACGAATGCCCTTTCCCCTGGCTTGGGGAATTCTGAACGCCGTTAATGAACAGTCGAGCCTTAAAAAAAAGATACACAATGTCCTAGAATCTGTGCAAAGTTAGCATGTGCGTCAGAGAAAATGACCAAAGTTAAGAGACGACCCTACCTTATTTCGTACGAGCCTGCCCGTGTCATATATCGTACCCACTTTACACTGGAATAGTTGCTTTTCTCAAAAACCTTCAAATAGCGGACTAAGAGCCCTGAACTGGTGAACATGAGCAAGCTAAAATTCAAGCTTAGAGGAGGACGACTCCACGCTCGTTGATTGGTCATGCTCGTGAGTAAAGCCTCAGCGCTTAACACGTATTCGCTCTGACCGGTGAATCTACCGACCTTCCAGACGATACAGTTTTCGCTGGGCTCGTACTTGGCTTTGCCCTGTGTCACGCGCTCGATAATCTTGGCCGTGTTTAGAGGCGTCGGGATGCGCACGACGACATTTGTGGCGAAGAGTTTCGAGCCGAAATTGGCCTTGACGCCGATGCTGTACTCGACCTTGCTCCGCCCAACCTCGTTCACAATTGCGTGGACTTTGAAAGGAAGGTTCACATTTTCTGTGGCCCGATACCTCATGAGTTCAAATTCACCGTCCGGCGGCACGAAGCTGATAATTCTGTCCGAGTCGAACTTTCCTAGCTTGACGCACTGATGGAATTGACAATCTTCCAGTGACACACTCCCGGCTGCGGCCTTGGTCGCCTTTGTGCCCATTCTGTTGCCGCTGGGGAGCGTGAGAAGCCCGTCAGTGTCTAACAGCAGTCTGTCGTTTAGCCCGAATTTGCATTCTGGCGTCCCCGATAAGTAGGCTCGCATGACAATTTGGCCGTTGACATCCGCTCGCAAGACAGTACCCGTGGCAGACATGAGCAGATTGACGTCCTCGATGACGTCCACAAAGGCTTCATTTTTTCGGTACCGAACATCTGCTTTTCTCCACGAAAGCGCTCCGGTCGCTTGCATGGTGATCTTGGACGTATCCTCTGGTCTGGTCTCGGACTTCACCCCCTCAGTGGTAATATACATCTTCAGAGTGTCGGTTTCCGTATTCTGCGGGTACCCAAAATCGATGATTTCTATTTTTCTCCCGGTCGATTGTTTAGTTGCGATGACACATGGCCCGGCCAAAGATTTCGCCGCACATACCGTCGAGTAATTCATAGACCAACACAAAGTTGTTCTTGACGGCTTCCTCATCAAACTTGCCAAAGTATCCCTTTCCCAACTGAATCAACCGATACAAGAACTCAAAGACGAGGGCCGCATTGGCATTGCTTTTCGTGATGGCCACCAGGTAGATGTTCTCGTGCTTGACATGACTGAAGGTGGTGCTGCCCAACGTCAAGATTGGCGATCGGACTTGGGCGTTTGAAATGACCTGGATGCGGAAGACGTCGGCGAGGCGGGGGCGGCAGTCGTTACGAAAAGCGCGGAAGATGAGGTTCTCGCCCTTTTGGTTGAAGATGAGAACTCCAGAAATCATGCTGGGCGACTGTACGCAGACGACCTTTTATCTTCGACAAGCCGTTCGGCATCAAAGTCAAAGTGTCGCTACTGTTGACCAGTCCAGCTTGGCCAGCGGCTAGAAAGGAGGCGATGGGAGATTCTGCCGTGTAGCTCTAAGGCGGTGAGTGCGGCGTGCGTGTGGAGTTCAAAGACGTCAAAGAATGCTACCTACCTAGGTACCTATGTATTAGGTACCTCCTTAGTATCCTTACTCCGTAGGTATGTACCTACCTACCTCGTACAGCCTTACAGGATGTACATACCTAAGTACTCGACATGATGAACAACGTGTCGGAGGGGAGGGGCATCCGTGAGTTGTGACAGCTTTCATCCAACGTCCAGTCTTAGGGTTAGGATGCCAAGCTCCTCTTCCCAAAATTCTGCCCGTCACCAGCGTCAGCCTTTGCAACTTGAGGCCCGAGGAGCGATTGGGGAACTCTTCATCCGATCTGAAGGCCAGCTAGGGAGGGGTCTCATGGGCCTTGACGACAATCGAAAATTGAGAAGATCGTCAAGTTTGAATACATGAGATGACAACGACTGCTGGGGGGTAAGGTCTCTTACAGCTAGGACTGCGGTAAGAGACTTGGAGTAGAGGACTAAGCCAGGGATTGGATCCCTTCTTCTGGCTCAGAGTTCTCCATTGCTACCTAGAATCCTTATGGACCTCGAAGGTCGGCAGAATGGTAGTATCACGATTTCCAGCTTGTCGGAGTTCGCCGATCTTCGGCTGTCAGTTCGTTACGCTCGGAGGTTTCCAACGATCGCTAGTTTGAACAGCAACACACAACACAACCCGCCATGGTGGCCGATGATTTGTAGTTGGACTGCCATTTACCTGGCATCGAAAATGATTTCTTCCTCGAACATGACAGTTCGTAGAGCTTTTCCTCGGGTGCTCTATGCGGGTGTATGTAGGTGGTCCGTACATTGTACTCGCAATGCTGAAAGGAGTAGTTTATCCGTATCTCAGTCCTGGGGTAGTATTTTCCGTCGGAAACATCTTCTCAGCTCGAATGATCAATGCAACACGTTCTCCTACCATGGACTTGGCAAATCCCATGGAAAGATTGCGGGAAACGCCAGCTCCGGCAGTGTGCCTGTGCGTGCAGAAGCGTGGTAAACCCAGGACGTCCTGAAAAGCTCATTCCCGGCAGATGATCTTGAACAATACCGTTGGCAGGAGAGTTCGCGGAGAGAATATAAGATTCAACTGACTCGTGTCCATCGTCGAACTCGATTGCCACTCGGCAATGGGCATAGACTCAAGTCTTATTCCACCACCGAGACGGGGTTTCTTTCTCCTTCACGGCTCATTGATCACTCTACATCGGATTCTCCGAAGCAAGGGCTCCTTTCCAACTCATGCACTTCGGCTTGCATTCCTACACACGAAACATTCGCCAAGGTCCCGTCGAAGGTCTTTTTAGGGTCCTGTCAAAGTCTTTATCAATCTTTCAAGTCGGCCGCCGCTTGGAAATAACGCAAGTTTAGACTCTCCACATTTCCTCCGGCTCCCCTTTCGGCTTACTGGGAGAAAGGAATGGGCTCTGCCAATGCGACAATGCCTGCCTTGGCACGTTTGACATCCAACTTACTGTTCCTCCATGAATGCCCTGAATGCCTCTGGCATGGCGGACGGACCTGCATACGGAACAATTTTAATCAACTCATGCAACGAGCGGAGATAGTTCCGTGGCTGGTTACAAGCTTGTGAAGCAGTTCTTCGTCGATCCGGTGTTGTGCTCCGTAAGAGTAGGTCAGGAGGAAGAAATAGCGGCATGAATGAATTAGTTGGGAATGTATTCCGTGTCTATAATGAGGCAAAGAAGCGTCAGTTTTCAGCTTGTCTAATGCACACCTTAGCTGAGTTGACCACAGAGATCTGAGCAGTTTTCACCGATAAGTCTGAGGAGCTGGAAGGAAGAGCAGTTGATGAAAGCTGCTCACTTTTCTCGCGTCTATAAAAGGTCCTGTCGAACCGGTCCTAGGTCACATCGAGCCGGACTGAAGCTGATCAATCGACGAACAACGCCACAGGGCCTCGACAAGCTCATTGATTTATTTGTCGTCATCATGGTCAGAGGAATTTTTGCAGGATTCATTGTGCAGGCCGCACTCGCGGTCAGCGCACCTGCTGATAAGAGATGGAATTGTGCCACCGTTTGGTATGTTCCTTCACCTTTTAACAAGCGCTGCTATCGTTTCTGGCTTCTTACTGACAGGTTCTTAGGGGACAGTGCGGTGGGAAAGATTGGACTGGGACTAGATGTTGTTCTAAGGGCAGCGTGTGCATTGCTCAGAACCCATGGTACTCGCAGTGCCTCCCTCGGTCTCAGACCGTAGCGTGCAAATCGTGCCCTCATCCGACCATTTCCATGAGCCCAGCCTCTTCAGTCAGCTCTTTCACGGCCCGGGTCACGACTCCTGTTCGCAGCGCCGCTACCAGGTCTGTCACTTATACTGCCGACGACCCCTTCACCGATACTGGGACAGATTATTTCGATGATGGTTATTTTACTGATATGGAGCCCGATCCTTTCAGCAGCGTCGCACCCAGACCTGTCACTCGTTCCGCTCGCGGTCCCTCCACCTATACTAAGTCCGGTCCTGCCCGAACCGCCGTCACCACTTCCGTCCGCAGCACCGTCACTGGTACTGCCCGCGGTTCCAGTACCAAAACTGCTCCCAGTCCTGTCTATACGTCTGATGACGATGATGGTGACATTTTCGATACCGAGCCCGATCCTTTCGACGACTTTGACGACTTTGATGACAGTGACAATACTGCAACGGAGGCGTATCCTTCCCATAGCACCTCCACTCGGACCGTCACTGGTACTGCCCGTCGATTCTCTACTAGATCTGCGACCGCTCCTGTCTACACTTCGGATGATGATGACATGACTGATATCGACTTCGATCCTGTCTACGATTCTGATGATGACAGCTATATCACTGAGCAATATCCTGGCCACAGCACCACCGCTCGAACTGTCACTACTACCGCTCGCAGGTCCTCTACTAGATCTGCGCCCGCTCCTGTCTACACTTCGGATGATGATGACATGACTGATATCGACTTCGATCCTGTCTACGATTCTGATGATGACAGCGACGCTACTGATTATGGGCCCGGTACTGATGACAATTATATCACTGAGACTAAGCCTCGTCCTACCCGCACCGCTGTCACCAGTTTCATCACCACCTACGTAACCAGCACCGTTGCCAGCTCCGTGGCCAGTTCTTTTTCTCTCCCCCCTAACTGTTTCTGCACCGAACCCGCGCGCCGTCCTGTGTACAGTTCAGCCACCAGTTCCGTTACTAGCTCTGCTCCTGCTAAAGCGTCCGGAAGTGCAGCCTGGAAAGGCAACCCTTACTCGGGCGTCGACATTTGGCTCAACACGGACTATGCCTCTTCTATTCGAAACCGAGCGATACCTCGCTTGGCTGGTGCCATGGCCACTGCAGCTGAAAAGGTAGCCAAGATACCCGCGTTCTATTGGATGTGAGTCAACCTGAAGCAAAACATGGAGACAAGAAGCTGACATGAATGCAGGGACTCTTTGTCGAAAACTCCAGTCATGGAAAAGATGCTGGTAGACATTCGCGCGGCCAACCGAAAAGGCGGCAATTATGCCGGCCAGTTCGTCGTCTACGATCTCCCTGATCGTGACTGCGCAGCAGCGGCATCCAGCGGAGAATTCACGATCAGAAACAACGGTGTTGCCAAGTACAAGAACTACATCGATACCATCCGCAAGATCGTCCTGGCCTATTCCGACGTTCGGATCATGCTCATCATAGGTAGGTGGTGCAAGGCAAAAACAGCATCAAGTTACCAAAGTTGTCTACTAGCTGGCTGACCTGTCTTCTCACATACAATTAGAGCCCGATTCGCTTTCGAACATGGTGACCAATCTCAATGTCGCAAAATGCTCAAAGGCTAAATCTGCCTACTTGGAAGGCGTCAACTACGCTCTTCGGCAGCTTAATCTCCCTAACGTTGCCATGTATCTCGACGCCGGCCACGCAGGATGGCTTGGATGGCCTGCAAATCAGGACTCAGCGGCGCAGTTGTTCGCCAAGGTATACAAAGATGCTGGGTCACCCAGCTCGCTTCGTGGACTTGTCACAAACGTTGCCAACTACAATGGATGGGATATCGCTACGCCGCCTCGCTATACCATGGGGAACGCCATCTATGATGAGAAGCACTATATCCACGCACTGAGTCCTCTTCTTGAGCGACATGGTTGGGCCGGCGCTCGCTTCATCACCGACCAAGGCCGCGCAGGCAGGCAGCCCACAGGCCAGACCTCATGGTCACATTGGTGCAACGCCAAGGGGACCGGATTTGGCCTGCGTCCGTCGGCAAACACCGGCGATGCTCTGCTCGATGCATTTGTTTGGGTCAAGCCAGGTGGTGAGTCTGACGGAACGAGCAAGGCCTCTTCCCGTCGATATGACTACCACTGCGGGTTTGAAGATGCTTTGAAGCCGGCGCCCGAGGCAGGTCAGTGGTTTCATGAGCACTTTGTTCAGTTATTGAGAAATGCGAACCCGCCTTTTCTGTGAGCCAGGCAGGGACGTGCCGTGAAGGTACGACTGGACTACGACATAGATAGCAGTTCCGCATACTTTCACGTTCATAGGATCCGTTTTCTAGTCCATAAATTTTATGATTAGATACTTTGATGTGCGTAGCTGTCTCTGACGGGACTTTTGTCTAGCATACACAGACACACTATCGATGAGTGAGATGGCAGATGCTGTTGAATTGCACCATTTATAAAAAGACTCAAGACTCAAGAGAGTAGCTCTGTTAGACAAAAAGTGATTGATGCCAAGGAACTACCCATTCTGTTACATTATACATATCTGCCCATATGGATGTGTAAATATGATGACGCCCGTGGGCGAAGGGGCGAACCCTAAGCTAGCCCTAAACTCGCTTAAGTTGGATTTCTCGAGAGCCAATCATTTCGCCAAGCTTTTCATGACTAAGCACATCCAGATTTGAGAGCCTTCGGTATGTAGAATTGGCTCCGCTTCGCTTCGCCAAAAATGCAGTGATGCGAAGCGCGCCAAAGATAGGCAAAACTGACCAATGGCAGCAATAGAAGTCTGGAAAATCCACAGTACATATATGTACACGGAGAGGTACCTTGGTACCTTGGCATCGCGACTCGCGAGTATACAACCGCCTAACCTTCCCTCATAATTCCCATTTCAAAAAGAGCGCTTTACAAAGAACTGGTAAACCGTAGCATGGAGCATAAAGAGGCAAACACGAGATGTGCACGATTTCTTTAGTTTTGCCTAACAAATAAGCAGGCTCAATGGAAAATACTGAGCGATCATGTATGATTACAAGTTCTAGCCATAATATACCACAGGCCCCAGGGGCACCCAATCTCCCGTCAGAAACGTTTCGGACAATTGACGTTCACAAGGTTTCTACGTAGGCTCTCGCCGCTCTCCCAACTTCCAAGCCTCCAGACTCCAGAGACCAGCAGTTGCCAGTGAGCAGTGAGCAACGCTGCACATGCCATGCGCCCCACTTATAGTGTGGAGTCGACTTCAACATCCATTTCCAATGTCCATGCTTCCTCTGATAAAAATGACATCGCCGCGCCCGTTGTCTAGAATGCAGTTAAAAGATTCTGGCAGCGGCAATTCCATCGGGCCCTGACTGTTTAAAGTCGCCCCTTTTTCACTCCTTTGCGCAGCGCTTGCCAAAATCGCGCAGCGGCCGCGCGGGCTGCCCGGATGTCCATGTTCTTACCACGGCCGCCGCTGGCCCCCAGTGCTTTGACGGTATCGGCGTCTCTAACCGCGTCGACTCGAGTCTTTCATTCTCTATCTCACCGAAACAGTTCGAATGGCGCAGGATCCGGCGGAAAACCGATTGAAAATCCCGAGATCGAAGATGAGAACGCGTCCAAGCCCGCCTCCGTTGCTGAAACAACGGCTGGTCCCACGCGAGATCTTTCGGCTGGCACCATGAGAAGTCATCAGTCTCGCCGATGGACTGCACTGGATCTGCCTCCTGTCAAGCTACCGCCGAGTTTTATATGCGAAAATGTCTCCATATACGACGTCCATCAGCGACCGCGATTGCCCGATGCCCTCGCGGAAGACACGATGCAGGTCAAGACTTCGCGCCTTCTCATGGACCAGGCTCTCCGGTCTTATTTCGATGCCTGTCTGGCGCTGCTATTGGAAAGAAGTAGCGAGCTTACAAGTCAGGTTCTGGGGTCTTCGAATAACGAGGAGAAGATGATCCAACTGGGTCGAATCGATCAGATCGAGAGAATTTGTCGACTTGGCGACATGATTATAGATTCAGCTCGGCATCTGGTTGATTCTATGAAGGCCGGTAGGATAGCCGAGTACTCGTACAATATACGACCGTTCTGGTGGTGGAATGTGTACAAACACCTCAGCTATGAACATCCAGACTCAAAGGACCTATTAGCCGCTGTTACTCCTACTTTCAAGGAGCAACTACACCATGCCGAGTCGCTCGACTATTCCCTGGCCCAATCTGTCCCCGACTTTCCCATTGATGCATTAATCGGCATTAAAAAGACCTTAGCCCGGCAACTTGAAGTCAGGCCGCCCTCGACTTCCACCTCTAAAGTCTTCAAAAGACCAATCACTATACTCTCTATGTCTGGTTACGGGGGCAAGGCCATCGCAGAGTCTTTGGGACGTCATTTGGCGTATTGGAATCAGGCAGACCTCATACATTTGGACGCACAAGATCTGTCTACGTTGATTAGCGAGCATTTGGGACTGAACTGGGCTTGCGCACGTGGTGCTATCTCCAACATGGGCTTTCGTGTCGCTGAGTTGAACGGAAATGTCGATCGAGAGTCGAAGATTTCGGAGCGTTTCACTGAAGAGGACGAAAATGGGGGCGTGCTCTCCATCTCTTTATCTTCTAGCTCCTTGCAGAACGTGATGCGGAGGTTTGAAAAGTCAAGTAAACGCGATTCCGGAGAGAGACGGGAGCGAATAAAAGTAGACAATGTTTTACAACAGATTGTACGTGCTCCAGAGCTCAAGCGATCATGTGGTCCAAGCAAAAATCCGATCATTCTTCATCTCCACGACATTGTCGAGCTGAACATGACTGTGGAAGGATCTTTATTGCTTGGCCGCCTCAGAACTATGGTAGATTCTGCATGGAAGGAAGGGGTCCAGATTGCTATTCTTGGAACCTCATCTTCTAAAGACATCTCTAAAAAGTACAACGAAGCAGTCGAAGAACTTGCAATTTCCAATTGGGTCGTTACCGAGTACATCGAACCGGATGACGTGGATCAAAGGGCAGTAGCGAGAAAGCTGCAGTCTAACGAAAAGGCCGTCAGCTTTCAAAGCGCAGACCATTTTGCCGAGAACATTCGCAACATCAACCGAATGGCCAGAGCGTTGAGTCCCGAAGACAAGCCGCCTGTGCTGAATGCCTGTAGTGAGGATGTCAAAGCCTGCTTGCGATCCACCGACCCCCGGTTCTCGATATTGCGAGACTCAATTCTTCCATTTCCCGAGGTGTACAACATGGCTTGTACCTTGACAGCTTCGCGAAACAGGCCAGGAGGAGAAGAGAGAGGCGAAACAGACGCCAGTGTCCTGTCAGAATGCTGTTCAATGGGTTCACTGGTACAAAGGCGCGTCAGACATACCGTAGACGAAGAACTGGAGGACAACTTAGACGAGGATGATGAGCAGTATCACAGTCATGGATCAGGACCCGGACTTGATAAGAAGTTGAACGAGTACGAAAAGAGGATTGCCGCTTGCCAGATTCATCGCGAGAACCTGCGAACAACTTTTGCAGACATCCATGCCCCACTCGAGACAATATCTGCCCTCAAACTGCTCACGTCTCTAGCACTAACGCGACCAGATGCGTTTACGTATGGTGTCTTGTCTCAAGACCGAATCCCGGGCTGCCTCCTCTACGGTCCTCCCGGCACGGGCAAAACCATGCTTGCCAAGGCCGTAGCCAAGGAAAGCGGCGCCAACATGCTCGAGGTCAGCGGCGCCACCCTCAATGACAAATATGTGGGCGAAAGCGAAAAGCTTATCCGCGCCATCTTCACCCTCGCCAAGCGCCTCGAGCCATGCGTCGTCTTCATCGACGAAGCAGACTCCCTACTCGCGAATCGCGGCATGTACAGCAACCGCAACTCCCACCGCGAGCACATCAACCAATTCCTTAAAGAGTGGGATGGTCTCGAAGAAACAAACGCCTTCATCATGGTCGCTACAAACCGCCCCTTTGACCTCGACGACGCCGTCCTACGACGCCTTCCCCGCAAGATCCTCGTCGATCTACCCCTTCCCAACGACCGCACCTCCATCCTCCGCCTCCTCCTCCGAGACGAAATCCTGGATCCCGCCGTCGATATTGAAAAACTTGCTCATCGTACTCCGTACTATTCCGGCTCTGATCTGAAAAACCTCTGCGTCGCAGCTGCCATGGCCGCTGTGGAGGAGGAAAACAATCTCGCGACTCAACATGAGGGCCCGGATGCCTATCAGTACCCTCCGCGACGCATCCTGCGAAAAGATCACTTTGAAGTAGCACTGAAGCAGATCCCCGCTAGTATCAGCCAGGACATGACGTCGTTGAAGCAGATTCGCAAGTTTGACCAGGAGTTTGGAAACGTGCGAACCGGGAGCGCAAAAAGGAAGCCGGGGATGGGGTTTGGAAGTGGGGGGAATAAAGATATGTTGGACGGGAATGAGGCGAGGATTCGGACGTAAACGGTATGGCACGTTTCTATGTATATAATACGTGTATACATTTGGTTTGGCTTTTCAAGGGTTTGGAGTACCGGTAGATGCCGGTGAGCTGAGGTGGAATGATATAGCATGGAGCAAAAACGTTTGATTGCTACACAGGGACTCTAGCTCTGCGCAGGTGTAGCGCCGAGACTCACTGCTATAGATCGTTGAATGAAGTTCTTGATTCTTGAGATGATAGTTTATTTCATGTTTTCATGTCCCCCCCCTACTTTTGTAATTCCATTCATCAGTCAATCATAAAGTAACAAATTTGTGCTATGATGCCCATTTGCGCCGGTAGGGGTCGCATGTATCTGATGCATACCTACTGTACCCAGATGTGACGACGCAACTATGAGAAGGCCACTTCTGTAGCCTTCTTAATGCAAGCCTCATACGTTCTTTACATGGTCCATGGATTGAATTGACCTTATCCCTCTGTCGAAATTCGGACCCCTTCTGCAGCCAACGCCCTCGAATAATCATCTTGCCCCCTTTGCAGAGCATCCAGCACCGGCTGCAGCAGATTTACCACGGCGTCTCTGCCCCCACCCACCATCTCAGCCTTCCACCGGATTTTCTTGCCTGTTCTTTGAAAATGCTCCCGTATCTCCACCTTGCGTTTTCGTATGGTCGTATCCCTCTCCGCGTCGGCCTCGTCTGCAACGGCGGAGATGCGGGCCACGGAGTTTTGGAGTGACTCGGCGAGGTACTGTAGCTCGGAGGCACGATCTGCGTCGCCCGACAGAAAGGCCGTCCAGAACTGGTGAAGGAATTCAATACTCGTGGCATGGGTCAGGGTGCATTTCTCGGTAACGGGCACAGGTAAGCCCATTGGCATGGTGACGTCGCCAGAGTCGCCATATTTTTGAGCTCTTTGTTGGAGCACTCCGTTCATGACGTCCTTCTCGGCAGCCTTGATGGCGTTGCGGGACCCGACTTGCATTAGCTTGTCGCCGTCTTCATCTTCGCTGTCGCTGTTGTCTGCAAAGGCGATGGCGGCTTGCAGGCTGGCTCCTTCTGCTGAGTCTGTTGCAAATCGTGTGAGCGTGTCACAGACTTTAGATAGCACTTCCATTGGGTTTTGAGATGCGAAGATCCGCGCGTTCTTGGAGGACTCTTTGTCTTGAGTGGAAAAAAACTTGGTTTGCTCCTTGACGTTGAGCGCGATGCGCTGGTCTGGCGCATCGCCGGCGAGATCGCGCAGCACTAACTCGCTGAAGCCGCTACCATCAGCGCTCTGGTGATATTTATCGGACGGAGCGACGTTGGCCATGATCTTTTCGCTGAGACTGTTGAGAGTCTTTACGATGGGTATGTTGGCCCTTGGCCGCATCTCGATGTCCTTTGCGTTGCCGCTCCTGAATCCACCTTGGTTCTCCTCGTTTCCTTCCAAATCAATCATACGGGGTACACTCTGTGCCATGATCTTACTTTGTACGTTTTGAGTATTCTCGCTGACATCGTACTTGTCGAAGAGAAGGTCTTGACTGTCGTGCTCGGTGACGCGCTCTCCCCGGAGCTTCTTGGACAGGCGGCTGAGGAAGAATCTGGACCAAAATTCTGCTTCAGACAATTTGGGTACGTTTTCGTTGTAGATGCGCTTGATCAGAGGATGCTGGACAAACATCATCTGGACTTGCTCAACGCTGATGTTGAGCTTCAGCTCACCGTCGACCGTGCGAGGCTTGACAGTTGACAGAACATTGTAGGGACCCTTTTTCTGGTTGATCTCGATAGCGTGCGCTCTCAATAAGTTGGTACGAGTCGACCAAAACTGCGTGTTGAAGGCTGGCCCGGATATTGAATCCGGCTTGGTAGAAATGGCCTCGACATAGGTTTGGTGCAAACTCTTGTCCTTTTTCATGAGTGATTGCTGTAGCTCGATGTCATTTTTCAGTTGGTTATCATCGAGCCACCTTTCTGATGACCCTGACTGAGACTTGACGGCGCTTTTAAACGCCATGGATGCCGATGCACCGCCGCTGCCGCCGCCAGCGGCAGGAGCAGACGCACCCCCGGCGGTGGGTGTTCCTACGCTGGGTCGTGGCAAACTTGAGTCATTGCTTCGTATATCAGCCAGAATTTTGGACAAGACATCTTTGACAGCCTTGGCTTCTTCCTTCGCGTTGGGAGTGTTGAAATGGAACAGGTACGTAGCGGGTTCGCTGGCGTTTTCTGACTTCTCAAACACCTTTAGCATGACCTTTGCAGAAGTTTCTGGAGTCTGCTGGAGGTCTGACAAGAAAAGAAGCCCGAATTAGTCCAGAGGCTGGATAGCGAGAGCGCAAACGTGAATGCCTTACTGGTGATGTTTGCCACTGGTAACGACACCGTTGGCGGTCCCCCTGAATTCGGCGTCCAAGTGACGATTTGAAGGTCACCGGCTAATGTCAAGATGCCATCCTTCTTCTTGAACAATGTGCGACCGGATGGGACAGCCATCGTGTACTTCGCTGGGCTGCAGAGCCGCTTCTATCGTCAAATCAGCCGAGTTTCGAAGCTACAACCACCCTCATGATCCAACTGTCGACCTTGCTTCGAACCGTGCGTCTCCTGATGCACGCTCATGTCCCGACTGACATCCACGACATCCACGCAGCGCAGGTGCAGGCTTTGCACGAGCTGTTGCCGCTGATTGGGTGCGAGAGATGCCAGACTTAAGTCCGGGACAATGCGATGATGCTTTGCTGCCTCTCAGATCCAAAGTGTAGCGGAGTGGCAGGGATTCGGGGGCAAGCGTCGAAGCGATACGAACAAGGCCTAGCCGATAAGTAGGTACCTACCTAACGTATTACGAAAATTTACGGATGTTATGTCAGCCGTTTCGCCGTTGAAGCTTTCATTCGGGTACATATGTACCTAACCTATTTGAGTGGCGTGGAAAACGCCGATTCCGTATGGTATGTAGACTTTTTCGTTGTTGTATAGAGGTAGATACTTGCTATCGGTGATGCCCACAGTGTGAGTTCCCTGGTGGAAGACTGTATAGGTTTGTCCTTACATATTATGTATGTACTGTACTGTGCAGTATGTATACCTAGTGTACCTAGGTACATTAACATACCTAAATGTCGGCCGCTCTAAACTTTGGCTGCCCAGTGCCCAGTGCCCAGTGTCCACGGCCTACAACTTACAAGTACAGGGGCGGCGGCCATAAAATACCTAAGGGGCGGTGAAGTCGGTGACGGCGACGAGACACCGTACAGTGCGTGTCGGGCAAGGCGACTGGATCCAAAGGCCGCGATGCTGGTGCGAATGAACTGCGCAACGCACGCGGCGGGTCCGGAAGATTGGTCTCCAGTTGTGTACCTTGTACCTCGCGATCGGTGAGTAAGGGAGGCAGGATTTTTGCCATCGCGATTTTACCGTCAATGAGACTCCGGCTACATCCCCAACATCGCCCAACTTTGCCTTGCATGCATCCTCATTCCTCATTCATCCCACGAACATTTGTTACTCTTCGTTCGTCTCGCGTGCCATCCACCTTTCCTCTGGCTGGCCATTCTCCTATCGATAGAGACCGTGGCATGTGCCGTCCAACTTGACCTCTGACTTCTTACCTCTTTGTTTCCGAGCCGTTCCATCCCGGCCTCCTGAACCTTCTTACACGTCACCAACCTCACCATGTTGCGGAATCCGCTCTGTAGAGCGAGCTCACCTTTACTGCGCAGTGCTCGATGCTCTGCTGCTTTGTCAAAACGCTCCATCACGACCGTCTCAGCTCGAACATCGTCATGGGGAACCGCCGCCACGCGGTCCTCGCTGGCCATGACGGCTGCGCGGTCGTACGCAACCGATGCGACTCAGTCGCCGCCCGATCCTAGCGACAACTTCTTGTCCGGTGGTGCTGCCAATTACATTGACGAGATGTACATGCAGTGGAAACAAGATCCCAAGAGCGTCCACGTATCTTGGCAGGTGTATTTCAAGAATATGGAGAGTGGCGATATGCCCATCTCTCGAGCCTTCCAGCCGCCGCCTAATCTGGTTCCCAACATGACCGGTGGCGTTCCTCGTCTCGCCGGTAGCCTCCAAGATGGCTCCGATGTCACAAATCATCTGAAGGTTCAGCTGCTTGTTCGAGCCTACCAGTCCCGCGGTCACCACAAGGCCAACATCGACCCTCTTGGCATTAGGAACACGACCGAAGGCTTCGGCAACGTCAAGCCCAAGGAACTCACCCTGGAGCACTATGGATTTAGCGAAGCTGATCTCGATACCGAATACACTCTTGGGCCTGGCATTCTGCCCAGATTCAAGCGAGATGGCCGTGACAAGATGACCCTTCGCGAAATCATTGCTGCTTGCGAACGAATCTATGCCGGCTCATGGGGTATCGAGTTCATCCACATTCCCGATCGTGAAAAGTGCGACTGGTTGCGGGAGCGTCTCGAAGTCCCCCAGCCGTTCAGGTACTCCATCGACGAGAAGAGACGTGTGCTTGACCGACTTATCTGGAGTTCCAGCTTCGAAAGCTTTCTTGCTACCAAGTATCCCAATGACAAGCGTTTTGGCCTCGAAGGTTGTGAGACACTTGTCCCTGGTATGAAGGCCCTGATCGACCGCAGTGTCGACTATGGCGTCAAGGATATTGTCATCGGTATGCCCCATCGTGGTAGACTCAACGTGCTCAGCAACGTTGTGAGAAAACCCAACGAGTCCATCTTCTCTGAGTTTGCCGGCACGAATGGTGCCGAGGACGAGGGCTCTGGCGACGTCAAGTACCACTTGGGCATGAACTTTGAGCGTCCCACGCCCTCTGGCAAGCGCGTACAGCTCTCACTCGTCGCCAACCCTTCTCACTTGGAGGCCGAAGACCCTGTTGTCTTGGGCAAGACGCGCGCTATCCAGCACTACAACAATGACGAGGCGACGCACCGAACCGCCATGGGTGTGCTGCTGCACGGTGATGCCGCATTGGCTGCCCAGGGAATTGTCTATGAGTGCCTCGGCTTTCACTCTCTGCCCGCCTTCTCGACCGGCGGCACCATTCATCTCGTGGTGAACAACCAGATTGGCTTCACCACCGATCCGCGGTTTGCCCGGTCCACTGCCTACTGTACTGACATTGCCAAGGCCATCGACGCGCCCGTCTTTCACGTCAATGCCGACGATGTTGAAGCCGTCAATTTTGTCTGCCAGCTGGCCGCTGACTGGCGAGCCGAGTTCCAGCACGATGTCGTGATTGACCTGATCTGTTACCGCAAGTACGGTCACAACGAAACCGACCAGCCCTCATTCACGCAGCCTCTCATGTACAAGAAGATTCAGCAGAAGGAGCCCCAAATCGATGTCTATGTAAACAAGTTGCTGGAAGAAGGCACCTTCACCAAAGAAGACATTGACGAGCACAAGAAATGGGTTTGGGGCATGCTCGAAGAAAGCTTCGACAAGTCCAACGACTACACTCCCACTTCCAAGGAGTGGACCACATCAGCATGGAACGGCTTCAAGTCTCCCAAGGAGCTGGCCACCGAAGTCCTGTCCCACCATTCCACTGGTGTCGACAAGACCACTCTGGACCACGTTGGTGAGGTGATTGGTGGCGCTCCCCAAGACTTCCACATCCACCGCAACCTGAAGCGCATCCTCGCCAATCGAACTAAGTCGGTCGTCGAGGGCAAGAACATTGACTTCCCCACGGCCGAAGCTCTCGCTTTTGGTACACTCGTCACCGAAGGATACCACGTCCGTGTTTCCGGCCAGGATGTCGAGCGTGGCACCTTTTCCCAGCGCCACGCTGTCTTCCACGACCAGGAGAACGAGAAGACGCACACACCGTTGCAGCACATCAGCAAAGACCAGGGCAAGTTTGTCATCTCCAACTCCTCTTTGAGTGAGTTCGGTGCGCTAGGCTTCGAATATGGCTACTCGCTGCAGTCTCCTAATGCCTTGGTCATGTGGGAAGCTCAGTTTGGTGACTTTGCCAACAACGCACAGTGCATCATCGACCAGTTCATAGCCTCTGGTGAGGTCAAGTGGATGCAGCGGACTGGGCTCGTCATGTCTCTGCCCCACGGCTATGATGGCCAAGGTCCAGAGCATTCATCTGGTCGTCTGGAGCGATACCTGCAGCTGTCCAACGAGGACCCTCGTATCTTCCCTACCGCAGAGAAGCTTGTCAGGCAGCACCAGGATTGCAACATGCAGATTGCCTACATGACCACTCCGGCCAACTTGTTCCACGTCTTGCGAAGACAGATGCACCGACAGTTCCGAAAGCGTACGTTTCAAGTGTTCCTTTTCCTTTGCTCTATGCGCAGCATTCTTCCTCTTCCTGTCCTTTTCTGCCCTTGCTTTTTTGTTCAAATCTGCTAACCCATTTCAGCTCTCATCATCTTTTTCTCCAAGTCCCTGCTGCGTCATCCCCTTGCCCGCTCAAACATTGAAGACTTCGCTGGCCCGGATGCCGGCTTCCAGTGGATCATCCCCGACCCCGAGCACCAAGCCGGCACCATCAAGTCTCCCGAGCAGATTGACCGCGTAATTCTCTGCACTGGCCAAGTCTGGGCTTCCCTGCACAAGTACCGTGCCGACAACAAGATTGACAACGTCGCCTTCACCCGCATTGAGCAGCTCAACCCCTTCCCATGGCAGCAGCTCAAGGAAAACCTCGACATGTACCCCAACGCCAAGACTATTGTGTGGGCACAGGAAGAGCCCCTCAATGCTGGTGCCTGGAGTTTTGTCCAGCCCCGTATCGAGACGCTGCTCAACCAGACCAAGCACCATGACAGGAAGCACGTCATGTATGCGGGTCGCAACCCCAGTGCCTCTGTCGCCACTGGTCTGAAGAACGTGCACAAGACGGAGGAGCAGGACTTGTTGCAGATGGCTTTCAGTGTTAAGCAGGACAAGCTCAAGGGGGAGTAAAAGGTGTACCTGTTCATTCACCACGGACCGTCTGTTTATGGATTAGACGAAACCGCGTACTGCCATTTTTATCCCCGTTAGCTTCAGCATGGCGAATGGGTCTGGCAAAGACCTCAAAGAGAAGGCGTGGCTCCAATTGTGTAGTATTGTATCATTACAAGATAATTCCCTCATCATATCGAGGCGAGGGGGGAGGTGGAGGGAAGGGGGGCAGAGTGTTTGTACACATAGCGTAGCTTCCTTCGCATATGTTCCGAAACGGGTAGAAAGTGCATGTAGCATATAGTTGGTGTTCTTTATACTTATGAATACATTTCCTTTGTTCACTCTAGATTCGAGCGCTTTGCGGTCACCGATCAAGATCTCGGATCTCACCTGGTATCACTATCGTACTTCTGAATAGTACCTCTTGACATTGATATATACCCGCCGAGAGCGCTGCACCAGTCTACCGATACCAAATCTTGTATGTTGTATGCCAGATAGGATAAAGGACATTCATTCATCCATAATGCGCAAGACTGCCCCCTCTTTCGCACTCATTTCAGGCCCCAATCTTGACCTCCCACGACCTCACAATACCGTCATCCCCCGTCGTCACCAGCATCTCGTCCTCTCCGCGCTTCTCGGCAGCGACATCATAGCGTCGACACCAGGTTATGTGGTTTACTTCGAATGGGCCGTGGGCGTTGGCCAGGCTGGTCAATACTTCCCACGTCCCTTGTGATGACGATGGTGAGGTGATGGACGTAGAAGTCTGGCCAGCGTCGGAAATGTTCGATTCGGATTGGTTTTGCGATCCGGCCTCAGTGCCTGCTGCTCCTGCTGCTGGAGACCGGTCCCGACATTCTTGATAGAGCACGATTTTGCCATCGCGGCCGGTACTAGCGACCAATCCCGTCTTCTTGCTCCACGACACAGAATACACATCCCGGTCATGTACTGCCGGCAAGACCGCCGTGCATACCCACTCCTCCCTCAGAGATGTCCTCATCGTGTTAGGAATACTGCCCAGTGCAAGACGACCAGCTGCACCATCTGCACCATTCTCGCCTTGTCCTTCTTCTTCTCTTTCCTCCTGATGTAATTCCCATACCCGCATGGTCCCATCAGCAGAACAGCTCAGCAGCCTAGGAAATTGGCCATCAGAAGCCGGTCTCTGCTCCCACTCAACGGACCATACAGTACCCTCATGGCCCTCCAGCACAGCCACGCAGACCCATTCACCGTCACTGTCCTCTCGCCAGATACGAACCGTGTTATCATAGCTCGCACTGGCGAGTACATCAGCGCTGTACTGCCGTCGGGCGTTTCGGGCGGGAACATCAGGACACCACGCCACGGCCTTGACATCTCCCTCATGCTCGTTGAGAACCGCGACGGTCTCCCATTCATCGTCCGCCTCGGAGGCGCCAATGTCTTCCCAGATCCAGACGGATTTGTCGCGCGAGCAGGTGGCGAGGTAGGCGCCCGAGGGAGCGAACGCGCAGCACTTTACTTCTGAGTCGTGACCTTCTAGCACTAGTGTAAATTCCCAGTCCTGGTCACCGCCCGTTTGGCTGGCGTTACTGTTGTCATCGTCATCGTCGTTGATGCGTCTGCTCTTGGCGCGAGTGCTGGCTGTGATTTCGGTCTCGAGGAGCGAGTCTGTGTTTTCGGAATTGGCGGCGTCGGGATCGGCGGCTGCTGCTGCTTCTGCTGAGTCGCCGTCCCAGCGCCATAGTCCGGCCGTGGCATCAAAGCTTCCGGAGACTAGACAGAGTTTGTGAGGCGGCAGGCCGGGCTTCCAGGCTGCGGTGCGGACGGAGCGCGTGTGTCCGCCTGTGAGGCTGCTGTGGGAGGAAAGGCTCGAGAGGGAGAAGACGGTGACGGACTTGGCGTGGGCTGTTGCGAGGAGAGGGAGGGTGGGATGCGGTGTTGAGGCCCAGGCTCGTTCATGTAGATCTGGTTGGAAAGCCCGGATGGGTACGATGGCTGCCGTTGTAGCCGAGGGGGGGATAGCTGACGGCATTGTGAGCAGTGACGGGGAGAAGCAAAGGCAAGGCTCGGTCGATTGCTGAATTGAATTGGGCGCTTGCTCAGCTAGCCATCGCTGGCTTTGCGTCAAGAGGCCGACTGTGTGCGATCGTGTGTTATCTTGGCGGCGGCGAGCAGGATATGAGGTCCGATGTCGCAAACTGAGGGATGTGGCGGCCAGAAAATCGCACAAACTGGGGAGGTTTGAGGTCTCGGTGGGGTCAATCAATCAAGCCGAGGCTTGTGGTCCTCGGGCGGGCGACCAACAGGGACACATTGATTTGAATCAGAAGGTGTTTGGCGAGGAAAATGGCTGCGAATAGGTAAAATGGTAAGGGTCGGCATTGACAATAGTGAACAGTATTCATTTCAGTTTCTATCCGCCAATTTGATCATTTCGCGTCAACTTGCGATGGCTCATCATTCACTATAAAGTAGCACAGGGTATGTAGGTAGGTAGGTAGGTAATACACGGAGTATGTACTCCGTAGGCTAGGTAGGTACCTATCCTCGATTCGATATGTACTCCGCATGTAGGTACTTTACGTGGGTTCGGTTCGAAGTTCGAACAGATGTTCTTCTTCAGCCGTGCAATCGGCATCGCGCTTGAGATCCGTCTTCCGGATCAGCGCCAGAACGCCGCGACCGCCACGGCTATGAATGCCGCGAAACATGCACACCGGGCCAAAATTCAAAGCCGTGTCTTTCCTCTTAAACACGGGAATCGCTAATAAGGCAGACTCCAGCCCTCGTGGCCGAGTCGGTGAGCGGCAGTGCGGTGCCTCATTCGCTGGCCATGTAGAGGCACACACGGCTGGAAAAAGCTTTTTGGTGAGAATTGTTGAGTATGACCAAGTCACTGGGCACTGTCTGCGTCATTCATTAGTAAATTAAGACTCAAAGAAGTCTACCGAGTTGCTCACAGAGTCACAATGACTCGCTTCGCACGGGAGTTTACGTCGACGGAGCGTGGAAAGAGCTACATGTGTATCTAACGTTTGGACTTCTGCTCACCAGGCGGAAACGGCAAGATGGTTTCGGTGCAGCGTCGACGCCATGCCGGCCACTAACCTGTGTATGTACCTATATGTGTATGGACTAACTCGTGGGTGAAACCTAAAAAGGGCACCCAATACATCTAAATACCTATCATGTATTCACACTATGTAGGTACCTAATGATACTCGGTTCCATGAGTTACAAAAGCGTGTATTGATGTTGCTATCATTCGACAAATGCTTGGACATCGGTGGTATTCGACGACTTGGGTTTGGGTGGTGGGCCTAGGTGGAGCGTTAGATGCACCCCCGGGGTGGGATCTTGTACCACAACCCCCCGGCCCGGGCATTTTGATCGTGACGCAGCCTGTATCACGATTCACAAGAGAGTCAACAGAACTACAATTAGATGCCGCTGTGGAGGCTCGAACCGCGCACACGGCAATATCAAGATCCACGACTCGCATAAATGATATGCTGCCACGAAGCATCGCATTTCCAAAGACCCTCCTCCAAACTTGGCCGACGTGCGGGACCTCAACCAACAATCCGTTATTCGTTCATCGACAGCCACATTTTGCTAGTTCGCAACTTCGCAGCTTGCTTCGAGCTTGTACCCAGAAATACCCAGAATACCCAAAAACATGACAAGGCCAAACACTTGGGCAGGTCGTACTACAGGTCGCCCGCGGGGGGCGGAAGCTCAAACGCCATGCATCCAACAGGCAAAACCACCACGCGGCCCAGTCTGCTCGTCATAAGCTCCCACAACTGTGGAATGTCGCGATCAAATCCCGTTCCTTGTGCAATTGAATCTTCCTCACCTCATTAAACCACTTTAACCATTGCAGAGTCTCGTTCACTCTACTCTGCCGCTCAGCCCCTTGGCCTCCAACGCGCCTTGCCTGTCCACAATGAGTGACGATACGTCATCCATCCGGGCCTTCGGGCCTGCTCGTTCTACCGTCAAGGGCAGCCCATTGAGTGCCTCGGACATTGCACTGTACAACGATTACTTTAAAGCCAGTTGCTACTTGGCACTGGGCATGATCTACTTGCGAGAGAACCCTCTTCTTCGCGAACCGCTCAAGAAAGAGCATTTGAAGGCTCGTCTTCTCGGCCATTTCGGCTCCGCTCCCGGCCAGATCTTCACTTACATGCATTTCAATCGTCTGATCAAAAAATACGACTTGGATGCTTTCTTCCTTTCCGGCCCTGGCCATGGAGCGCCGGCTGTTCTGTCGCAGTCATATCTGGAGGGTGTATACTCTGAAGTATATCCCGACAAGTCGCTCGATGTTGAAGGACTTCAGAATTTCCTCAAGCATTTCTCATTCCCTGGAGGTATCGGATCTCATGCCACTCCCGAAACCCCGGGATCCATCCACGAAGGAGGGGAATTGGGCTACTCAATCTCCCACGCATTTGGCTCAGTCTTCGATCACCCCGACTTGATTGCCCTCACCATGGTGGGCGATGGTGAAGCCGAGACCGGTCCTCTTGCTACGTCCTGGCATTCGACCAAGTTCCTGAACCCAATTACGGACGGTGCTGTCTTACCCGTACTTCATCTCAATGGATACAAGATCAACAACCCGACAGTTCTGGCCCGAATCTCCCACGACGAGCTGAAAAACCTCTTCATAGGGTATGGCTGGGAGCCCTTCTTTGTGGAGGGGGATGAGATGGAAACCATGCACCAGGCCATGGCCGCCACCATGGAGCACTGTGTCGATCTGATCAAACAATACCAGAAGAAAGCCCGCGATAGCAACAAAGCCTTCCGCCCTCGGTGGCCCATGATTGTACTGAGAACCCCCAAAGGATGGACGGCACCCCGCAAACTCGACGACAAGTACCTCGGAGGGTTCTGGCGGGCTCATCAGGTGCCCATCACCGATGTAAATACCAATCCCGACCACCTCAAGATCCTCGAGAACTGGATGCGAGGATATGAGCCTGACAGGCTATTTGACGAAAATGGTGCTCCCATTGCCGCCGTGCGATCTCTCTGTCCCGAAGGACGCCACCGCATGAGTGCCAATCTCGTAGCGAACGGTGGCTTGATCAAGAAGCCACTCAAAATGCCCAAATTTCAGGACTATGCGATCAAGGTCGAAAAGCCAGGCGCCGAATTAGTCGGTAGCATGAGCAACATGTCGGTGTACTTGAGAGACATCATAGCGCTTAATATGCACAACTTCCGACTCTTTGGGCCTGATGAGACGGAGTCGAACAAGCTGGCACGCGTTTACGAAGCCGGCAAAAAGGTCTGGATGGGAGAATATTTTGAGGAAGACCAAAACGGCGGCAACCTCGCCATGGCCGGCCGAGTCATGGAAATGCTCTCCGAACACACGTGTGAAGGTTGGCTGGAGGGGTACATTCTCAGCGGTCGACATGGCCTGCTAAATAGCTATGAGCCGTTCATTCATATAATTGACTCCATGGTAAACCAGGTGAGTTTGAAAGATGAAAAGACTGGGTTCGCGCACGTGTGGGATGGAATGCAGATTTCGCTAACACGCCCTTTTCGTCTAGCATTGCAAATGGATCGAAAAATGTCTCGAAGTAGAATGGCGGGCCCAGGTGGCTTCTCTGAATATTCTTCTTACTGCCCTTGTCTGGAGACAAGACCACAATGGCTTCACGCATCAAGATCCTGGTTTCCTCGATGTGGTGGCCAACAAGAGTCCCCAGGTTGTTCGAATTTACTTGCCACCAGACGGCAACTGCCTATTATCTGGTAAGTAGGCGATGGAAAACCGTCAATGTAACTGCTTATAACGACTACGGCGCCAAAAACAACTAACAAAACCAATATAGTCATGGATCATTGTCTTCAGTCCAGCAACTATGTCAACGTCATTGTGGCAGACAAACAAGACCACCTCCAGTACCTGGACATGGAAAGCGCAATCCAGCACTGTATCAAAGGCATCGGGATCTGGCCACAGTTCAGCACCGACAAGGGCTGCGAACCCGATCTCATCATGGCCTCATGCGGCGACATCAGCACGCAGGAGTGTCTCGCGGCCACGGACCTACTGCTTCAACACTTCTCCGACCTAAAAATCCGCTTCATCAACTGCGTCGATCTATTCAAGCTAATCCATCCATCCGATCATCCTCACGGTCTGACCGACAAGGAGTGGGTGAGCCTCTTCACGGACACCAAACCCGTCGTCTTCAACTTTCATAGCTATCCCTGGCTGGTGCACAGACTCACCTACAAGAGACCGGGGAACCAGAACTTGCACGTTCACGGGTACCGCGAGAAAGGAAACATCGATACACCGTTGGAGCTGGCTATTCGTAATAAGACGGATCGCTTTAGTCTTGCTATGGATGCTATTGATCGTATGCCTGCGTTGCGAATCCGGGGTGCCTCTGCTAGGCAGGCGCTGCAGAATGAGCAGATTACGGCGCAGAATGTGGCGTTTGAGAATGGGATTGATCCTCCAGAATTGGATAATTGGACGTGGCAGCGGCGTGCTGCCAGTTGAGGGGCGAAAGTGCGGGTGAGATGATTGACTTGCACCGCAATGTCCTCCGCGTCAGGTAGGATGACCTCTGCCATTAGGGGATGTAAAGAATAGATATATATATGTAAAAATATACGATACATAGGGGAAGTCGCATTTTAGAGGACTGTCAGTGTGAGTTGGAACAAATTTCCTGTTGACACTCCAACAACTCCAGCTCATGGTGGTGAGTAGTGCGTGATAAAGCACGGTCACGTAATAAGTAACAGTTTTGAGTTCAATGAAAATGCTAATGGTGCAGGCTTTCTTCTTTTTCTTTATGAGATGGCCATTCTATCGAGTTTACCCCTAGACATTTCCCCCAAGAACATGTGAGGAGGGCGGAGCTTAACCGTCGGACGCACATTGGAGAGGCCCAGTCAGATAAGACACACCCCGTGCTGCCAGACAAAGAACGCGACGGTTGGAACGTGCTTGCTTGGGAAAGACCTTGCTCGGGAGTTATCACAGTCCAGTTTGATAATGGACAAGGGGTTTGTGGCTGTCTGTGTCAAGCATAGGTTTGGAAGCGCATCGAACGCAAGGCATAGATTTGGGCAAAGAATCTTGGTGGCTGGATCACATACATGATACGATAACTTGCATTTTAGGCGAGTCCAGGATGGCTCTCATTAGCCCCGTTTCGCATGGTGCTCCTATAGATACACGATCGCATCTCTTTCCTCCTCCTCCCTGTCTGAAACAAGAAAAGTACAGATGAAAAAGGTCTATTTCCAGATGCCAACTGGAGTGTTTTCACCGCAGAGAATCCTTCAGCTGCTTGCCTTCTTCAAAGGCCGCCTTGCCGTCCTTCTCTGTCGGTGAAACAATAAACTCGCTCGAAACAACATCGTTCTTCTCATTGTTCTCATCCATCGTCTCCAGCAATCCAGTCGACTTGCGTGCCTGCTCGATGGCGGCAGGAACAACACCCGCAGGAGTCTCGGCAATCTCGTTGACTTGCTCCCCAGACAAGACATCGGCAATGCGCACACCCCTGCTCGACAGCAGAAGCGTGACAGGCCCCTTGAATTGCAGGAACAGACGATCTCCCCAGATTGTGCGGCGTGTCATGGTTCGCATGTTGTACAAAGCTGCAGCGAGAAACTTGTAGGCTGCCGAGCTCCGCACCTTCTTGCCGAGCTCGGTTTCCGGTAGCCACCCAGTCAAGGAAGGAATCTGAAGACGGAAGCTCGTGCTTTTCATCCGGAACGGCTGTGGCGCATTCCTCGATACGGCGTAAGCAACGACGCTCCCCGGATGGGCCAAGAACTCCTCTCCCTCGCCTAGTGTCAGTTGATAGATCTGTCCTGGCGCAGACAAAGCGACCAATCCCCTGCCCGTCAGATGTGTGCTGCCCCAATGCGCCAGCGCTAGCTTGCGCTGGATATTCGACGTCAACGTCAGAGTGTGTCCGGTCCAGGCGAGCAAAGCATTGCGCTGCGATACTATCCAGTCGGTGGTGCCGTCTAGATGCAGGACCGACAACGTCGTCGTCGGTGATTTTGATGTAATCAATGCTGTGACAGGGGTTGTCGAGGATATGCGTTGGTAGAGGAAGGGGACTCCAAGGGCCGCTCGGGGGAGAGGATTCAACAGCGACAATGTAGATTGAGCCTATTTTGCCACAAGAAAGTGTCAGTGCATACGACGCCGTGAATCGTCGAGCGATTTTTCATCTCAGTAAACATATCGGAGTGTAATCAAACGTACATTGTCTGCTTTGCCGGCCACGGCAACAAGGGTCCCGCGCCTGGTGTAGAGCCTCTGCGATGCTGAAAGAGATACAGAGAGCATCGAGTATTGCGACCCTAGGACTTCGAATCGAGCATCTTGAATGCGGCGAGAAACAAGTCAGCAGATGATTGAAACAGAAATGATCTGTTACGGAGCAGGCTCACCTGCCGCATCTCGCGAGCTGTGAATGGAAGTTCCGAAAATATCACTCGTCACATTCGGCGACTCGGTGCTTGGTGCGGCGCTGATCTGAATTCTCCGGCACTGATAGCACACAAATGCCGCCGTCGTCCTCTGGGGCCGGAAGCCACGGGTGGAGGATCTCACCAAGGACGAGGAGCCTCGCATCATCTCGGTAGCTCATGGAGACTGAGCTGATCCCGTATCGCGACTTTTGTCGTGGAGGTGACAACGAAGCTCAAGCTCGAAGCTCAGCACGGCTCGGCTCGCAGAACGGCTTTTTCCGGCGCCGGAGAACCAACGACTTCATAGGTACCTAGGTAAGAAGGTGGAGCCCCGCAGCGCCTGACAGAATTCAGATTGGCTAAAAGTCACGTGACGTTTGAGTCAAGGAACCCTCCGTACACTCCGTAGGCCTTCATTTGTTCCAATCAATCACACATTCTCTCGACAATGCATCAGACCAGACGTCGTTGGCCAGGAAACTACTCGTTGGTGTAACCTTTTGAAAAGGACACCCACTTATCAATTTCGCTTGGTGTTTGCGCCAACGCCAAATCCCTGGAACGACCCGAGAAGCTCTGATTAAATTCATTCATTTAATCCATTCGATCATCCGTCAATCTGTCCGTCAATCTACCTATACTGTTCCCGGGCGCGGCTGTAGTAGTGGCCAGCAGCTGTCAGTGGCTCCCTTTATTGGCGTCATTCACGGTCCCGTTCTCGATCCTCTTCCTCTTTCCTATACTCTCGTGGCTTGCATTGCCTCGCATGCATCTGTTCCACGTGACCCGCCATGTCTGTTCGCGTTGTTGCCAGAATCCGACCGCTCCTGGAGAAGGAGCTGGACAAAGATATCATCGTCCGCCCTGACAGTGTCGAGCCCGGCAAGCCACCCACCATCATCAAGATCCCGAGTCCCAAGAATGGTGCTGAAGAGTTCTCGTTCGCGTTCAATGCCGTATACGATCAATCGACATCGCAAGAGACGCTATTTACTTCCGAAGGTACGGTACACCGTGTGAGCCCCCAACGCGGCGCGCGCGCGCGGGGTCCCCCATCATGACAACGCTTCTCTCGACGCGTGGCTTGACGCGCAAACTTTTTATTCCCGAAAAGTGCCATGGCTAAAACCTTGTGTGTGTCTCTTGTGTGTGTGCAGTGCAACCGCATCTTAAATCATTGTTCCAAGGGCACGATGTCACCATCTTCGCGTACGGCGTGACGGGCACGGGCAAAACGCACACGATGCGTGGTGGTCTTAAGCTTGCCGATAGGGGCGTCATTCCTCGGCTTCTCTCTGGCATATTTCGAAGGGGAAAGAAGATTACAAAGGACACCGAGGGCGGCACGATAGTAAAAGTCAGCCTGTCTTACTACGAAATTTACAACGACAAAGTCTTCGATCTTCTTGAGTCGCCCGACAAGAGGACTCCCTCGGGTCTACCTCTTCGCGCAGAGGCCAACGGGAGGACCGTTGTGGCAGGACTGTCAGAACGGGCATGTGAAGATTTGCGCGACTTTGAAAAGCTGTACATCGAGGCCAACACCAACCGTGTGACCGCGTCTACCAAACTCAATGCCCACAGCAGCAGAAGTCATGCCATTCTACGCGTCAAGGTCACACAAACATCCGAGGACATGATCAAGGTGAGCACTGTGTCTGCCATTGACTTGGCAGGCTCGGAAGATAATCGCCGCACTGACAATGGCAAAGAACGGCTGGTCGAATCGGCGGCCATCAACAAGAGTCTGTTCGTCCTGAGCCAATGTATCGATGCCATTTCCAGAGGAGACAAACGCATTCCATACCGAGAATCCAAGATGACGCGCATTCTTTCTCTTGGTCAGAATAATGGCATCACTGTCATGATCTTGAACTTGGCCCCTCTCCGAAGTTACCACCTCGATACCCTGAGCAGTCTCAATGTAAGCTCTCGAGCCAAGCGAATAGAGGTTCGCGAGATTGAGAATGAAGTCGTCTTCAAGCAATTCCCAAGATCCTCCGTCTCCAGCGCCAGCTCGGGTTCCATTCCGCGCCAGCCATTACAGCCGCTGGCTAACGCTCTCAGCACACACAACGTGCAAACTGGCAATGCAGCTGCCAAGGCTGCTGCCGCAACTGTTGAGATCACCCGGCCGGTCAAATCCTTCAATGTTTACACAGATAAACGGAAACAATCCCCAGCTAGGACCATGTCGTTGCCAACTGCCCTCCCCCGACCTGTAGTCAGCATGAGCTTGGTGCCACGGGCGAGCGTCGCGGCTCACAAACGACCTTCGGACCATGAGTCCACTACTATTACACGACCAAGCAAACTGGCGCGACCCACCTCAGGGGAAGCGTCCATCACGGTGACGGCCTCACAAATCGAGGCCATGGTGGAGAAGAAGGTGGGCGAGATTCTGGCATTGCGGTCGGCAGCCGAGAGGAACTCGTTGCAGCAGTTGAAGCAATTGCCCTCGCAGCCTGAGATTAGCGAGTCGATGCAGCGGCGGCTCGAGGCGCTAGAAAGGCGCATCGAAAACGAAGAGAGACGCGAAGACTCCAAGTCGGATGGCCTTCGGTATCTTTTGGCCGCCCGACAGCACAAAGAGAGGGGCGATGAGGCCTCGGCTCTCCGAGCGTACGAACTGGCGCTGCCATATTTTCCGGGACAAGTCAAGTTGATCGGCAAGATCCAACGCCTGCGCAACCGATTGGGCCTCTCGGGTGAACACACCTCGGCCATCCGAATGAGCCCTTCCAGGAGTCCTTTGCGACACGACCGGGGGATGAGGCTCCCTCGCCGCCCAACCGCGCACTTTGACAGCACTGGTTCTGAACACGACGACGCCGATGTGGAAGAAGAACTGCTTGACGACCAAACCATACGGATTCAGCCACGAAAGTCACGGTCCAAGTCGATGGCTAGACTGCAGGCTTACGATGATATCAATGAGACGACCCGTGATTTCGGTCCTCCACGAACTCTTATTGGCTGTTGATGGGACACTGTCCCCCCTGTCTCATTGTCTATATATATTTCCTTTGTAAAGCAATCTGCATCCTGATTTCTTGCTTTGTCTTTCTTGGGCCAGGTGCCATCACAATTTGTGTGCCGGTGGGGATACATACGTACAGATACGGCCCCAGCATCAGGGAATCGGATCATGTACTACAGCAAATTCAACCACAATCTACCTGGTCCAGCTACGAAAGCACCCGGAACCCAAATAGCAAGCGATAAAATTGGCTTCAAGGCATGAATCATGTCGATGCGGTATCGACTGTCGGAACGATCCTGGCTGCCGACACGGAGGGCAACATAGGGACGTTGTTCTCGCTGGGATCTGGTTGAACTTGTCTTTGGAAATGTCGATACTCAGCTGGCCCCGGTCGTGCGTATATCTCCCCACTGTGATACAAATCGTGCGCGTGTCACCGTATCGTTGACGTTCTTGAGCGCTCTCATTTTGGCTATATGTAGCCTTTGCACTTCACGAGGCACAATCATTCTGCCTGGCGCATCTTTCAGGCGTGTTTGTCACATTGCAGCTAGAATCTACTGAACCAACCACATGCATACCTCCCTCTGGCCCTTGGAGGCAATTTCAGCATTTGTCTTTCTCGTCCGAAGTTTTGGTGGTGTGCCTGGAGATAAATAGAGACACAGTTTGTATCTAAAATGTGATAAATAAGAGAAGGCCGTATCTTGGCTATCTGGCTAAGTAGTGAGGATAAACATGGTTTGTGTTTATTGCTCTAGATGGGCTATGGATATACAAGCCTCAGGCGAACCTACAACATAAACCGGTACTTACATACGTACACATGTATGTTATGTACTATGTATGTACATGTATTGTGAGTGCCGTTTCATGCTGTTTCACTTTCCTCCGTGCACACTGCATCCCACGTGGAAGACGCATCAGAAACAAGCATGTATGAGACTTGGAGGCTGGGGGGTTCAGCCTAACCACATCCCAGACAGAACCCGCAGCGTTCAGAGTTCTTGGGTATGTACCTATGTACCTACTTACCTTAGGTACCTACAGTATGTTCCAGGAAGCTACATACATAATTCCCCTTCATCGGACCTCATCTGATATCTTCCCGCACAAGACGTCCACGAATGAACATCATCTGGTGTTTTGTCTACTTAAGCAAACCACGCCTCTCACGGGCGATTTGTTATGCACCGCGGGCTAAATTCCATGGATATTTATTAACACCACTTGGGGCCCTTGCCGCGAGGCAACGTCCAGCGAAGGGTCGGCGCTCGACGGCGCTAGAATGGGGAGATAATAGATTGGCTCGATGGACGATGTGGGGAAGATAGCGCGCGCCGCGTACTCTTGATTTCTTTGACGCGTGTATTGTATAGATGTCATGCGCGTTTACGCGAGATATGTATGATTGTTAATGTTGGGCGGAGTGTTGGGGTATAATGGATGCGTGGGTATCTACTACACATTTGTTCAAGACTGATGGAGGGGTGAGGTGTTGATAATAGAAAGACAAATTCACACTACGCTGTCGCCTGTTTGTGCCAGAGTGAGCGCGGAGGTTCAACGGCGGCGATATATGAAGCTACAGAGGTAGTTGAAACAGCTCTAGTTTCTGTCGCGCTTGCTTTACTGATTCTTGTATTATAGAAGACTGTCTTTTCCAGCTTGACCATGCTTGAAGATCTGCCCGACAATGCACTGCTTGTCCGCGTCACATGCAGCGCCAAATCAACGATGTGTACCCGACATTCCTTCAATCAAAATTTGACAACAACTTTTTATTGCGGGAGTCCCACATAGGATTCCAAAGCCATTGGTAAAAGCGCCTCCACGAAAGCGCTCTAAGAATGATAAGAACAAAAGGAAAAAGAGAAGAACGTTGTAAGCGGAAAGAAGAGAACCGAAGAAAATCAGGCGAACTCCCAGAGCGCAGGTTCCAAGACGCGATGCGTTTCAATGGCGGCGTGCAGTATTCGACACGTCGTGAACAGCGTATCCAAAGTCCCGGTGGCTGCAGCACATAGACCAGGATGACGGAATAGGGAGAAAGCTCCTCTCCGCCTCATGCAATAATGCGATTTCGTGAAAGCGTGGTATAATGCTCGGCGCGGCCTGACGATTCGTTGTGGAAAGAATGAAAAAAAGCATTCAGTCTCCCGTTGGCGGCTACACGGTGTCACGGACTGAGCACTGCTTGCCCGTGTCTAGCACGGAAAGAAATAGATGCTGGCTATGGCAGGTTGCCGGAGGTCATCATGATGCAAATAATAGGGAGGCGCCTCGAAAATGCCGTACGCCGTGGCTTATAAGTTATTTTTGGTCATGCCATTATGTTTTGCTCTCGAATAAACCGGTTCATCATCTGATCATGCTGGTGCGCCGCTCCACCACTTGGTGCCTTTCTTTGAAGCCAAACGTGCCGCCAAAACTGGGGATAGAGCTGAAGCGGTGCAGTCGTTTGCGTTCAGGCGTTGCAACTTCTTGAGGAGCGCCGGTCGAGAATGAGGTTATAGGTGTGGTCTTGTTTGCTGCCATCATCTCGCCGTGAAGAGCGTCGACGCGTGGACTAGTCGAGTCTGTAGCTGACGAACCGGTACTGTTCGGGGTCTGGAAAACGTATTCGCCGTCGACATAGATGGCATTGGTTTGAAAGGTTGATCGGCGATTGCGGCGGCGGGTGTATCGCTGCTCCAGACGGAAGAGCTCCAGCTTCGCCTGGATTCGGTGCAAGATACTTTGGCCCATGGCTGGCGAAGAGAGTCGTGATGTGAAGAAGAGATCGGAGGATACGGACAATTAGGGACGAGAAACGACGACAACGACAACGATAATATGTACTGATAGCCCGGCTAGCTGTAGCAAAGCAAGCAACGACAGGCACGATGCCGACGAAAAAGAAAGCAACTCCTGAGATGCGGGTGGAGAATTGAATAAGTTTGCAAATAGTTGCGTGGCCTGGGCCAGAGGTCAAGTATGTATGTATAGTGTACGGAGTACTGGTATGCTTGAGATTGAGTGGCCTGCATAAATGCCAAAAACGGAACAGCGATTGAATCGAGTGTCTCCGGTTCCGAGTACGAAGCCGGGTTGGTCGCGGTAGGTAGTGTACCGTTGTACTATTCGTGAACGAGTGTGATGCGGCAATGCAAAGAATGGGAATCACCAGGAGTATCCCACAAGCGGCCGGGCTGTATTGAGTTTGTCTCAGTGGTCTCACAAAGGGGATAAGGATGATGATAATAAAAGGAAAGACAAGCGGCGTGCAAGCGTGGAGGAGGGAGGAGAGACGATGAGTCGGCCACGAGGCGGCCACGCAGATGGTGTGTGTGGAATCTGGATGGCAACTGACAGTGGGGAACTACCCTACCCTACTATGTATTGCTTCAATGTACAACAACAACAACAACAACAACAACCTACCTACCTAACCTGCCTCACAATAATACCTATCATATGTACATAAAATGTAAGTGTATAATGTACTACGGAGTACATATGCATTCGGTACCTGGTACGGAGTACATGTCATACGAAAGGCGGGTACATAATCCGGAGAGGACCAGGCGAAATTCGCATTGTGATTGGACATGCAGCTTGGTCTGACTCCTGATTTATCAATCGCGGTCTCCTGCCTCGGTCCTCCTGTCTGCTGCATGCGCGGAAGTGCAGGGGTCAGGGGCAGGCCAAGGGACGAGCGGCGAGGCTGCATCACAGAGTATATACTCCGTATACAGCCTCTCGTAAGAAATACTTTTACTTACGGAGTAGGTAGGTATACAGGCGGGCTACGGAGTACCTATGCACCTACGGAGTATGTGCGGATCACAATACATACATGTACTCCGTATGGTGTACAGGCTATGTACCTTTCTCTGGAGTACGCAGGTACATCTCGCGAGTCGCAACGACACCCACCTGCCATAATCGCCCGTTGACCGTCAGCACAGCGCAAGATCATGCGGCAACGCAGCCACGGCAGGCGCGCTACGGCCCACGGGTGCTGCCTGCGGTTCGTTCCTGCCGCCTTGAACTGCTGATGAAAGGCTCCGACCCGCCCGCGGCTACTGTCACCAACTCCGATTGCGACGCAACCGAAACCCCGTCTGTTCAGTCACCAGTGTTCACTCACGAGTCACAGCCATCCCAATGATCCCATCCGTGCACCGGTGCGATCCCTTTCATACAGAGTAAGCAAAGTACGATGTGGACCGATTATGGCATGCTGTAGCCTGTAGGTAGTCGTATTCTCTTGGTCGTGAATCGTGATGAACGAGGGGGAAAAGCCCCGTCTCCATTACCAGAGGTACCTAGGTACCTTGTAGCCAAGTCGCGGACGGGGATATTCGCAAAATTTCTTCACATTGCAATTTGCTGAGAAAGGTGCACCGCAATAATAAGGGGCCGCAATGTGTAACATCTTACTCCGTATTATGGGTCTTCTTCACTCTGTGAAATTGTGAATTGTTGTCCCGTCCAACCGCTCGTCATGATTTTCCAATCAGAACCTCGCTGTGGCCGCCTTGTTTCAATTCCGCCGACAACGGCGGTACCTACGGGATAAGCAGCAAGAAGATGGAAGAAGGATATTTTCTTACAATGGACGGCATCCAGTACACATGTTTCTCGGCTTCATGAACTCATTTCATCGGCACAATTCAGAGCTTGAAACTTTGTGAGCCGCGAGACAGGACGGTCACCAACCTTATTGTACAAAAGAATGGGCGCCACTACTTTGAGTGCCAAGTAGGTATGTACTTAGGTACCTACGCATTGTGCAATGCATACCTCTTGATGATGTGTGCACAGAGTACGTGTGCACGACCTCGCCTCTCATCGTGGAGGGACAGTCTCATTGTGATGCTCATCCGCAAAGGCTGAGGCAAACTGTGAATACCTGCAGAGAGGTCGGAGTTCTTCACCCCCTCAGTTCACCGACGCTCTTCCATTTTTCTGAATTGAGATGATGCACTACCTAGGTAGGCTGCGCTAGTTGACCTATACGTATAGAGACCGTCATACAGATCATCTATTGGGTCGTGGATGGCTAAGGGCAATCCATGATAACGTGGGAGCTTTTGCAGAGGGCAGCTCCACGCGATCTTGGGACCACCTCGTCAGTGCAGGAACGATCTAAGCTCAACATTTTCCGAACGCATCTATAATTATGTAAGAGCTGCTGATCCGTACTTCGTAGAGCTCGTGGAGCTGGACAGCTTTCCTTGCGTTCGTAGAGTGGAAGTTAGGTTCGCGTCGGGTGCGACGCGCTGAGGCTTTACCTCGTTCTTTAATCCATCTCTCCCTATATTCAGCCCGTAGTTAGAATCTCCTTAGGCGAAGATCCGTTCGAGCTGCGAAGGAAATGGAATGCTGGTATGGTAAAGAACCGGGTTGTCGTCTACGGTGGCGACGGATCAATATCGACGTGCACGCTTTCTTTCATGCCATCGACTTCTATTTGCTGGTGGATTCGAGGGCCTGGGATCTCGTCTCGCGTGAAATAGTCTTCCATAACGTCGCGTTACCGAGTCTGCGGTTCAAATCTGCCGGTACCGTATCATTATATCATCTTCCGAGCTGTTGAGCATGGAAAATCCCACACTACCTGCGCATATCTACCTCTTCGCTAATCGACGCTTCGGTTCTGGAGTTTTCTTTTTCGCGTACGAAGGTCGGGACTCCGAGGGAGGCCACTCCGCGGTCACTCCGCAGCCATGCCCTCCGCTTCGGTAGCGGCCTTCCAGCTCTCTTCCATCCGCCTTGTGGGCCATCTTCGCTGGGCTTTCGTGCCGTCTGCTACGCATTTTGTGCTCTGTTCTTCCACAGCGATTGCTTCTGGGGTCCAGCTCGGAGCCGCTCCATGGCTTCAGTCTGGCTGTCTCTTGGGGTTTATGTGTGATCCAAACATATAGCGTAAACACCGACTTTTGGTACCTAAGGAGGTATGTCCGGTGGCGTGAGTGTGCCTTCAAAAATTGAAACTTGAACCACCCCTGTGCCTCGCCCTGGACCAATTCTTGAACCAAATCCCGGCCTTATACTCTGTACAGACTCCAGAGTGAAGTACTTTGAAACGGCATAGTCGTTGGCCGCTTTCACGCACTCAAGCGGTGCCGCGGGGGTTTCGTGTAGAAAACAATAGATCGGACGATGCCATTTCCGTTCAATGCAGTGAGGGTGCGTAGATCTCGGCCATCTCCTGGTTCTGCGTCAAACAGACTGGAATTCTCTTAACGGACACTTTGAAAAGGCGTCCATTCCAAGTCGCCTCTGCTTCGAAGGCGATGGCGACCCAAGACTTATGGCTAGTGTCGGGGCGCTCGTTCTGTCTAAAGGTGACCGCTATGGCGCCGCTGCGTAGACGGCGAGCTGATATCGCGGTGCATCTCTTGAGGGCTTTGTTGACAGCCCCGACAATTCTTTTCGCTCGCAGTTGACCTTGGCTAAGATTGATTGACGCCCACGTCGCTCTCCCAGCGCGAGGGGGACGCAGACCGTCCTGGGCGGCTTTCATGATCGTGCTCTTGACGCTGCTGAGTGCTCTCGAATCTCGATATCCGAGTCCCTGGTCAGGTATCTAGTAACCATGTGGCGGGCTACTTCCCGGCACCTCCGGCGATCGTCGACCATTTTGGCCGATGAGGTTCATTCGTGTACCTACTCCGTATAATCATCTCATCGGTTCAGCACGACCTCGACCGCGGTCTCCTCAGCTCCTCAAAGTTCGGGCGGTGACGACTATATTGAAAGCGGCGGAATCTATTCCATCGCGTAGCTCGCCACCCCAGTTCAATTCGCAATCCCAATTCCCACGCCTGCCGACCTGGGGCTACTCGAATGACGAAGACAAATCCCGGTGGATGTGGTTCACGTGGCGCAGATTGTCGACAACAGCGCAACCTACAGCGACTTTAAGACCAGTAAGAAAATGCTCAGTTGGGATGGCTACCCGGGCGTTAACTTCGTCGTTGCATGTCCGTCCTCCATTATGCTGATAATTTGGTGGTGATCTTGCTGGGCCGCTGGCTGAAGTGCTCTCGAGATCGTCAACTGGTATCATCTCGTTGCTGTCCCCCCCGTCGAGAGATTTCGAGTCGGAACTTTACTCGTGGGTACATACATACCTACGGAGTACCTAAGGTACATACCTCTCTGTACGAAGTACGGAGTACAACTCGCTCCGCTCTCCGTCACCCACGAGTAGGTACATATGTAGATACATACGGAGTATAACATTTGGCGCAGGCTCGGGATGGGTACGTACCTACCTAATGTACGTAGGTGCCCTACTCCGTAGGTAGGTACCTACCTCCTTAGCAGACGTCAGAATCACGGATACAACTCGCTCCGCTCTCCGCCATGGGATCTCAACTCCCTTGCTTGTGCCAACAACGTCCCTCACTCCAGCCCACAAACAGAAGAGCAGGCGAGGAGAAGCAAATGCATGTCTGCACCGGGGCGCAAGAGAAGATTCCTCCACCGCATATAAAGCATCCAAGCGAATCCAATTGGATACCTACGAGTCATCATCTATCGTCACCCTACATAGGTACTTCGTACAGAGTATGTAGGTAGGTAATGTATGTACCTACATACATACTCCGTATGTCGATGGGCCAACGCACTCAGACACGATGCGCTCAGGCTAAGATTGTGGCTAATTCCTTCCATCACATGGAGTACATATGTAGGTACTCCGTACAGAGCAGGGCTTGTCGAGAGACTGCCTTATTAGGCAAAACTGAAGAAATCGTGCGGCGACGCGTAGCGGAGGCGCACATTTCGTGTTTGCCTCTTTATGCTCGAGTTCTCAGTGAGTAATGAGGGTATGGAGTGGAGTCTTCCTGCCTTCTCCTCTGCCCATCGGTCAGCATCCTGGAAATCCGAGGAGCAAAAAACTCTCACGTGACTACACATCACGTGACGCAAACACACTCACGTAGCACAACGTGTAATGTGAGGCCATCGCCGCCGCCCATCCAGCACTGCCTTCCAGTCCCGAGTCCCGACAATGATGTGCAACACGGCACAGAGGACAGTCGTTTCATGAGGACAGTATATGTCATCACAGTCTTAACTTGCACCGAACTGCATAAGCAGCCTGACGCTGAAGTTGGCACAGTCATGACCCAGACGAAACTAATACATCTATGGTTCATACGTAATAAACACTTGCACACACCTGCATCAACCCAACGAGGCTATCATTGGGCCGCGAACTGTCCACAGCGACATCACAAGACTCGCTGGGGGATGCCTCCAATGAGTCACCAACTGCATCCCCTGCAGGGCAACCAGC
>SRPX01000180.1:0-46879 GCA_018360215.1 Claviceps spartinae | reverse complement strand
CAAGTTCCATGCCAATGCCCTGGTGGGGCAGCAAGATGGTTCCAGGAAAAAATGGGGCTTTCTCCCAACCAGAGAGTTTGTCCGTTTATCGACGGAGTAGGTAGGTACCTTGTATGGAGTTGCAAACTTGCAAGTTGCGCCTCAAATCATCGAACTCGTGAATTGTGGACACCGCTCATCGCCTCAAGTCGTAGGATATGTATCTACGAATAAGATAGACAGCGCTCCAACACGAAATCGTGAATCGTGAGGGAGCAATGTGCCGACAGATTTGTTGCACGACACCAGCCTTACTGGCTTCCCTTGCGCCGCGTTTCCTTGAAGAAGGTGGCGAATACGATTAAAATGCAGTGACGCGAAGCTGTGACAGTTCGCGCCAAAAATAGGCAAAACTGTTCACGTGATGTGTGTTCACGTGATGTGTGTTTTTACGTGTGTTTTTTCCAGGATGCTGACCAATGGGCAGAGGAGAAGGCAGGAAGACTCCACTCCATACCCTCATTACTCACTGAGAAGTTAGAACTCGAGCATATAGAGGCAAACACGAAATGTGCGCCTCCGCTACGCGTCGCCGCACGATTTCTTCAGTTTTGCCTAATGAAAAGGCACTGCAACCCGCGTGGAGTCTGGAGACTGTCCTGCGGATGCTTTATTATGGTCTCGATGATACCAGCCTACCGGCTCCTCCGAGCGGTTGACGAGGCGAGCTCTGTCGCTACAACACGTCTGCTATCTAGACCACGGGGTATTTGCACGACTGGTATGATGATATCCCGCTTCTTCTAGGTCTCCATCTCATCTTCGCTGCTGTACCTACAGGTACCAATAGTCGCTGGCAGCACCTGCGACGCGGGACCAGCTTCCAGGCGCAAATCACCAAAAGAAAAGAAAAACCCACTTGACATTCGTTAATTGAGTTACTTCGTCTCTATAAAGTCCTCGGGCTCGGACCAGTACACTTTGAGAATTTGTTACTATTTGCGCACAGCAGCGAAGAATGTGCGCTTGCGGAGAGTCATTGGAAGTGAGCGTACCTCTCCCGGCGGGAATTTTACCAAAGGCCCAATCCGATATCCTGGGACCACCTATGTCAGTCATAAGTTTGTAGGCACATGTATATCGGGGTAACTTACTTGGGTCGATCTCTTCCGAGTGATCTTCGTCCGATACGGCACACGCGGTAGACAATGAAAACTCACCATCTTCTGCTTCGTATCCTGGGTAAACTGGTTCAGCCACGCGTGTCTTGTTTCTATTTCAAGCAATCGTACATTAGAGCTTTGGAATTTCCGGCCACTCACCGTAAGCAGAAGTGGTATAGCTGGTGCTTGAAGCTCCCTCGGCGCCTCCCCGAGTGATCCCATTCTGCATCTTCTGTGACTCTATGAAGGCTTTTTGCAATTTCCTGACTTCATCAAGATCACATGACGTCGAAGTAGCTGAGGCTCCAATGGTCAGAGGGGAAGCTGGTTCGGTAAATGTACACCGCTCAATTTGGACCTCAACTTGCTGGCAGATTGCCACTTACTAGCGTATACTGCTTCGGGCTCCGTGGATTCTGAGCCAGTATAATGTTGCGAATGAAGGGCATCTATACCAGTCAGTAAAGTACGGACAGTTGCTTCAGTGCCAAAGTATAGAACTTACAACGCGTTTGACTCAGAAGTCCGGTGCTGCCCGTGGCTGCCAAAGCTTCATCTCCGGGCTGCGTTGAGACACCATCATTGTGCCGCTTACGCTGCGATGCCTTCTTCTGCTGTCTTTTTTCCCTGTACCTTCTTGTAGCCCTTGTCTTGCCCTTGCCGTCGTCCTTTTCCTTGTCTCTGGCCTCTCTCTTCGACCTCTCTGTGCCTCCACCTGAATTTCTGTTCGTGACTTTGGATGCGGAGGATTCCATTCGTTCTTGAGGTCCGCTATCAAGCTCGTATTCTGCAAGTTGCGGTGTTAGAACCAATCGTCGGACACGTCGTATGCTTGACGACGACGCAGAAGTATACATCACCGGCAAATGGTTCATGCCAGGCTGAGCTTTTCATCCACCCCCTCTTCTCACTAGAATTTACCTGACGAATCGTAGCTTGAGCCCGGAGAAAGTGCTTCGAGTTCTTCGCACAGATCTTCTATCGTATGTAAGGCTCTCCGAGGCGTTTCAGCGTGGCTCGCATCCTGATAGTTGTAGTCGTATTCCAAATTTCCTTCAAAGACGATAAGCCCTCAAGTCAAATGTCGATGTGGGAATGTGGGATATGTGAGGCGTTAAACGCTGCAAGTTACCTTGTTCATCCTGCCTCACTCTGCGCAATATATTCCGAGACGGATCAAGAGCCCAGTCTGACCAGTCACTCCAATTAGGCATTTTGAGCCTGTGACAGCCAGCCCAGGCAAATCGAATCGCTCAATATGCAACTACCCACTGCGGAAGCCTATCAAAGGCTTTGGCGAAGGCGGATCGAAGGAGAAGAAACAGATTTCGACCGCAACGATGTGGGGGAGCAGACAAAGCGACACTATCACGACCTAATTGAGCTTGCTGAAAGTGTCTTTGTACCAGGGACGAAGTTCCGACGATAGACGATTAGGGTGGAAGAAGACTATGGTCACAAGACGTGCGACCCTGAGCTATCCGTTGCGAGTGCATGATCATTGATGGGAGCTTTGACAGAGAAAGCAGAGTCCCGCATTCATGCCGCACCAGCACCGCGCGAGGGGTCATTTCGTAAAAAGAAACGACGTTGTTGTGAAACGTGGGTTAGCTAGCTGTCTTTCCCCCCTCTCTGACGTTTTCTGCGCACACCGCGTCGGTGCGCCTGCAGCAGCGGCCTTGGGTTGATTGGCGCTTGAAGTGCCAAGGAGTGGATTTGATGCTATCTTCAATGAAACAGACAGGACCGTGAAAGCCCTGGAGGCTGGGCGACATGAAGTGGAGTGCAGTGCAGCAAGCGAGCGGACACATTGTCAATGTCGACACTGAATGCTGGCCTTGTGGACTCTCAACAACTTCGGCTGCATTTGTCTAGGCATCTGTTATTTAGCGAATGCAAGCTTTGGTGATGCTAGTGACTTAATGGGAGGTTGACGTGTCTCAATCGCAGTGCGTCAGAGCTTGCTGAACGATGAAGAGAAGAAGTCTCTTAGAAGATGCCGCTAATGCGCAGCTTTGGCAAGCGGCGTGGCATAGGCTATAGCCTATAGGTATTGCGTCGCACAACTCTATATTCATAGCTGATGTTGCACCGTGGTACATCCAAGATTATCTATGACACGTGGGCAGCTTGCGATGTTGGTTTCCGCAGAATTGGTGACACACTTTGCGGCCTGAGAGTTTTATGAAGTGACGTCGAAGAGTTGAGCTCAGATACTTGTACTACAACTACATCATGACGTTAGGCGAGAAGGGGGAAGACTTTCTATAGTACGACATACGCAATGGTGCGTCACGGCGGCACATGCAGTATGTACAAAGATTGCCAAAGAGGCAGTTGAATGTGCAACGCAGAGTAATCAAGGGGGCATTGGTGTACAGGCAGGTCCAGCAAGGTGCAGAAAGCAGCAGCCGCCCTTGCCGTTGCTACCAACCACTACCTAGTAATGTAGTATTTACCAGCTTCCTGGATCGGGATATGCACACTTCTCCGCGCGTGTGCGTGGTTGTCTCTTCATTGGTGCTATCAGTTGAGTGCATCACTGCATTCTGTACGGAGTAAACGGATGCTGCTGCTCGTGATGATAGAATCCCGAGAACGATTCGAAGTACTGTCGATTTCACTTCCCACGAGACCTTACCGACACCGGAGATAGGTCTACACGAGATGGGGATATGCTACTATTGCACCCTCTCCTCGTCTGCGCCTCTCGGGGGGCAAGTCAAGTGGTGTTCTCGCGGCGAACATGCTACTACCCGGAATTCCCTCCTTTACCGCGAGATGAGTACGATCCGTGCCTCGAAGACGAAGAGAAGGCGGAAGGTGTTTTCGTCTGAGGCACGATTCGTGCTCAATCTCGAGGAGAGGGTGCAATAGTAGCATATCTCCATCTCGCGTAGACCTAGCTCCGCCGTGTCGATAAGGTCTCGCGGGAAGTGGAATCGACAGTACTTCGAATCGTTCTCGGGGTTCTATTAGTAGCATGTCTCATCTTGCATAGACCTAGCTCCGGGAAATGAGCGAGGAATCCGGCATTCGTAGCAAACGAAAGAAATCGGGCGCGGGGCTATCGAAACTGCTTCTCCTCGATTGCGGTCGTCTCGATCAAGTCTCCTCCGGCGGCGTTTTTGTTGCGAAGGGGTCTCGTTTGCAAGCCGGTTATATTCGCTCGGGCCTCGTATATTCTCGGGAGAGCTACCGCGATTCTGTCGTTACCGGGGGACTTGCCTACCATAATTCCGGCATCGCTCGCGAGTCGCAAGTCTTGGTGAGTACGGAGGGTCGGCGGGCGAAGGCAAAGTTTTCGTGATGTAAGAGACAGCTTGGCGAAATGATTGGCTCTCGTGCTGTCATGATGTAAAGAGACTCAGAGAGCCAATCATTTCGCCAAGCTTTCATGACTAAGCCATAGAGATCTGACTCCAGAGAGCTGTTGTTGGGGAAAGGATTAGGTGACAATGTACTTATGTATGGGGAGCAGGTAGAAGGTAGTCAGGCTAGAATCCTAGAGTATCAATAGAACAAGAACAACCAACCATCAATCACCCCCAATCCCAAGGGTCAACTTTCAGAGCCTCGCTTCGCTTCGCCAAAAAAAAAAAAAAATGAGAGAGTATCTTCAGTAATGTAGTACCTCTGTAGGTATCTACATACTCCAGTGGCCCTGGGGCCTGGACCCTTCCTCGGTGGTTCCTGGGACAAGATCAGGACGCCAGACGATGGCTTGACAGTTGACACCATAACCATACATGTACACAAGGGATACCACCTCGTCGCAGGTTCCTCTTCTTCGTCGGCTCTCTTTGATCGAAATCGTCCTGTCACTCATGAGCATGCAAACCATTCAAGGCAGAGACTAAGCCATGCCCTGTGGTGAGGATTGACCGACAACAGAAGTGATCAAATCGTGAATCGACAATAGAAGAAAAACACAGAGGTCAGACGTGGCTCACGACCGGACCGTCACTGACTCATTGGTCTCTGCAGAAAGACATCAAACATCAAACTACCTATGTATACTTCTCCAAAAGGGCCAGTCACAGACTCACAACGGTCAGAGCGTAGCATAGCGATCTGTTTGTTGTTCGAACTTCATGCGTGCCAACAATCTACCGAAATTTCTAGAATCATCTTCTCATCGCAACAACTATCCAAAGGTCACCGAATTCGAAAGTCAGGAACAAGGCTCCTGCGGCTAGACGCACCGAGAAATTTCTGGCTCTCTTGGATTCCTTCATAGCTTTTACTCTTCGTCCCCGTTAGGCCTCGAATGTGTTTGTATCAGGTACAATTTGAGGATTCATTAGGTGCAGCATCCCGAATCGCTTTCAAGGGAATTTTTCGACTGATGGACGAAGTTCGCCATCCTTGATGGTAGAAAGCGAGCATGCTGAATTTAAGCTACTGCATCGACAGCCCCTAAGCACGGGGTGCGAATTCTCCGGATTATGCTACCTCATTAATCTATCTCGGTTTCGAATTCGCTGATAGATCTGCTTACCGCCACGGCTTGCTGTGCAAAGACAGTCACGAAGAAGCAGGGGAAATAATAGGTAGCTGGAGGCTGCGTAGCGATTCGTCTCTGTCTTCAGGTCACATGCTGGTATTGGCCACGGTCTCTCTTGTTGCTGCTACCATCGCCGTCGATCAATTCCAATGTCAGCGTCGAATGGGCCTCGCAGCCAAGACCCTCTCATTTGCTTCCAGAGTTCCATCACCATCTCCGAACGAACTCGGATAGGTATAGATGTTTCTGTGTTAAAACAATCCCGGGGAGTGTTGGCTCCTGATACTCAAGAGCCGTCTATTTTTCTTCCCTTTCGATAAAAATATGGCTCATTAGCAGTCCATATGACTAGATTCAGTGTCGATATTGCAAATGTGCATTCTCAGCCTGAGTTCTGTTTCGTGGCCTCCGCCGATGGACATTTTGGCGACATGAGCTTCCAGCTTGTGATTTCAACGAGTATTTGATATTGGAACTTATTTGTTAGGATATTGAGAGTCAAGATGACGGAACAATCGCAATCCATCCAGGGAAAGCGTCGCATGCCGCCCGGTAGATTCTACCGCCTTGTCTACAGGCTCCCCTGTTGAGTAATTGTAAAACTAAGACACATCACTTAATTACTATTAAAGAATCATTGGTATTATACAGTTCGTATGCCGCGGTTCTCGGCAATAGGTAGGTAAACTATCAACATCCGATGACAACCCTTTTACGGACTGTAGGAATTGTGTTCACAACTTCACATTACACACTAGGAGCTCTCTCAGTCTCTACCTATCCCCCCAAAAAGAATTACGACTTAGAAAAACTCGTCAAAGAAAACAAACGTCAAGAATGCCAAACAATTTTAACTGGAACAAACATGCAAACGAGCAGAAAGCATAAAAACGCGGCAGTCCCCGTCACACGTATTTAGCAAAGACGAAAAGCTCTGTATGTAAGGCTGGTCCTTCTCGGTACTGCTGAGGAAGGTCGTTTGACGCCTTTGGCCTTGCTTCCACTTAATAAAAACTTTGCCATGGAATCCATGAATGTGGGTGCCTTGTCCTTGCTTTTCTGATTCTTGATGAAGCTCGGATCAGCTCCAAATTGAGAGCTTGCGCGTTGCCTTGTTTCGGCAAGAGCTGATCGTGACATCGTCAGCCCCGAAGGGAAAGAGACAAACCTCCCGCCCTGACGTTTCTTCTCGGTTTTAGTACCTTGTCCCATACGTAACTTTATTTCTCGGGCTTTTGCAGTCTTCCTTTGAGCGCGAGCTCTGGCGGCCTTCTTCTCTCGAGCTTTGGCAGCTTTTTGCTCCTGGACTTTCTTGGCCTCCCTTTCCTTCGCCTTCCATTCATTGAAAAGCTTTTTCCCCGCCTCTAGTTGTGCTATATGTATTGCATCCTGCAAAAGAAGTTCGTCGTGTGTCTTAGTCGGTCCCATTCGCCGACGAGCCTCGGCGCCATAGACGGGTGGACGAATGCCACCAAGGGGCATGATGCAGATACGGATGGTCGAATAGACGGGACGAAAATAAAAGTAACTGCGACTACTTGCTGTTTTTGCAGCTCGTGCTGACCGGTCACGGTACGAAGAGAAACGGCCAATGGTGTTTGTAACTTGAAAATGTTTGAATTGATTCAATTGAAACAGGAATGTTTCGTGCGGCAGGTGTGTCTTGGACGATTTGAAGTCTGTGTTGGTGTTATAGGGAATGCGTGTCGAGAAGAGAATTGAGGATTCAGCAGTGCTTCGCGTGAATCGCGTCTCAGGATGAAGAGAATTTTCTCATGGTTTACGGGAGGTAGGGCCGATGGAATCACTGTTGCTTCCGTGTACTTCCTTCTTTGTCGTCATGTCGTGACGAAGCGGCAAGTCGCGGCCCCGCGGGATGGGGCTCTCTCTGCCCAGTGCCGACTGCCTGCCGGGGCGCTTCTTCGCCATCGTTTCATGATATTGGAACTCACCTTTTCTATGACAGAGGCTCATTAATTCATGGACCTCGATTCATGGACCTCGCCTCATGTGGTACAAGACACAAGGCTGTTGCAATGCGCCTTTACCTCCTATATGTCCACGCCATTGACATGCCCTATCACCGCACTTTATTGGGATCATGTCTGGTACATATCATCCCGAACTCTTTGGAGTCTGGACCCTTATCGGAGGCTGAGACATTATATAACTGGGCGCCTGCCTATATGGAAGCGACGGTGTCGTGAATTAGCTTAGACACTGGAATATGTACTGGCTTACGATGATCTGACGACCGAGACAGATTTCTGGAAGCTGATCAGCCAGGTTCCATCGGCCATATGATTTCACGATGTCCGCCATGCCATTCCTGATTTTAGCAACCTGTGTGCACTGTGCATCTCCGGCCGGCGGCAGCAAGTGGGAGCCGAACAATGGGACTTTTCGAAAATCAAGCGCAACTTTCTGGATATTATGCCGCAGCAAGCACTAAAAGGTACACGAAACATAAGCACAGGAGTGTCCGCGCCGAAACTACCATGCTCCTCTCTCCTGGACTTTTCTGGTCAGCAGGTTCGGTTTGTAGAGATGGAACATGTGAGAGGCCAAAGCACCTCCGACTGTATGGGACACAAGAAGGGGAGCAACCTGAAACGATGCCGCCACAGCGCGAGAAGGCGTTTTGTTGATGCCTACAGTCAGCGACTTTCATGTGAGCGATGCAGGAAACACGTCAGCAAAGATGGGAGTCCGCCTTGTACGCCCGTGAACCCAAATTTCTACATATAAAATCGGGCGATCCGAGATTGGCTTTCTAAAAAAGAGCGTCCGCAATCTGGCAATCTGATGACTCGTTCTGTGCAACGCACTTATAATAATACATGCGGCCCGACGTCCGTCCGCTCGAAGCTTCTGCCGCGGTGTGACAGCACGCGTATCTCTCCAATGGCAGGCACCAGAACGCTGGCATTGGGCATCATATACATTTATCCTCTTCAATCGCATCTCTGGCAAAAATTCACCCTTCTCTTATCACGACGAACAGCCTTCCGTAGGCTCACAGTCCCGTCTCTCAGATAGAGCACTCTTCTGGGAGACCCGGGATCGCCGCTCAACTGACAACGGTCTTCTTGGGCGCTGGTTTAGGCTCGCATCTCGGTCTCCGTCACATTCAAGATTGCTGGTCTCGGACATGGCTGACTCCATGAGGGAGAAAAAGATCGGGACTCGGCCCTCCATGACAGAGGAATCCAGAAAGGAGTATCGCAGAGCCGGACGGCGCATTGCCGTGAATAAATTGAATAAGGAACACGTCATGATAACGGTCGGCTTGCTCGACAGAGAGATTCACGAAACAACGAGATATCTTATGCAACAGGAGCAGAAAAGAGCCGCGGCGCTGTTTGCGAGGCCGAGAACGGCTCGGCTGGATGAAGACGTTGCGCGCCTGACGGACGACGTAGATTGCTTGCGGGAATGCCTCAAGGCATTGGAATACTCCAAAGCGGTGAGCCTGTCGCAGATGCATGAGCTGGATGTGAAGATGGACGGGGATCGGCGTCTCATGGAGATTAGTCGCATTGGCTAATCGGGTATACCTCGTTTGTTGGCCTTGTTTCTTTTTGGCAGTTGCGAACTTGCGGGTTGGGCACACCATACTCGTTCGATAGAATCTTGCGGTCTTGGAGTTGGGAATGATGGATGACAATTATGACTTATGGCATGGTATCAAGATATAGAAAATTAGATGTTGGGCTTCTGGAATGCTCTGGCCAGTTTAGATGAAGGTTTTGCTTTCGCAACAGACGTCGATTAGAATTTGGCAGAACTAAGAAGATGAAGCCACCCGCATCGATTCTGAATCATGATCGCCGCGTTCTGCGCTTTATTTGTTGAAGTGGATCTGGGGGCTTCTTGTGCCACTGCCAACTGATCGATCTCCATGCTTGAGAAGGCAGTTCCTTCGAATCGTTCCGATATTTGTGATGCAATATCAAAGTCCCTCGATTTCTACATCTTGGATGTAAGAAATTCCTCCAATCGCCTGATGACACACAATTCCTTTGCAGTGCCAGAGAAAGCCATTATCTCCTGCTTGGCATGAAGGCCGTAAGTTGTAACAATGGACTCTCAAATGTGGTACGTGAGGGGGCGAAATGGAAGAACATCCGCGTATTAGACCTGTGCGATACCCTTCTGATTACATCATTATTCTCCCTCGCCAGCCTCAACCCTCTTTGGTCGACATGAATCTAAGTACCTGTCTGGCAGTGTCGAGAGTGGTTTGGTCGGGCGTGTGACAGGAAGCGCCCGTTTCTGCAGGACTTCAGAATGGCCATGCCTTTCTGAAGTCAGGTGCCGAGGATTGAGTGGTCTTTTCGGCACGAGAGTCAGATTCAAGCCTCCAACACTGGAGTCCTCGGCGCCTTCTTTGCAGATGATCGAGAAAGCTGGTCCCTAGATGAGTTGGACGACTTGTCATGGAATTAAAACGTTGCCTTGCTCCGGGATGACAGCTTAGAGACCGATTTCTTGGAAGCTCTCTTGGCAGATTCCTTCTTCTTGTACTCCGCGATGAGCTCCTGGGCAATTTCAAGGTAGGGGCAGTCGGAGATGTCATGTGGCCTCCTTGTGCTTTCGCAAAGGCAGCAAATAAGTTGCGAAGCCGTGGAATCCTGCGACGCGGATCTCTGGCGGCGACGTCGCGACTGATTGCAGTAAACGCCCTTTTGACCACCGCCACGTCCATGGCCTCGTTCACCGTATTGTCCATCATCACGGACAAGATTTTCAGCTTCTTCATCATCGTTGCTATCATCCCTGGTAGTCGATTTGCTTTCATTCTGATGCAATTTTAACCTGCATTCCTTCTGGTACAAGAAATTGATTTTTTCAGGGATCGTGAGAGATTCATTACACATGAACACATCAAGAAGATTCTCGTAGGTATCTGACAGAGAATTCTGAAATATATTGTACAGGAAGTTGTCTTTGAACACATCCTTTATAGCAGTATTGTTGTTCTCGGCTCTCCGGCGGTATTGCTTTAGCTTGGACCAATTTCCTTCAATGTCGAGGCTTTCCTTGAACGTGAACATGAAAATTTTATCTTGGTATTTCGATGCGGTAGCATGGCAAGGCTGGCTGTACTTGTTCTTGAGTGCAGCACACAATACAAAAGCTGATCGTCTCGTCATTGCAAAAGCTCGGTCCTCTTCTCCGAGATAACGTATAATCATGGCCGTAGCACGAACATCAGCTCGCTCATAAGCCTCCTTCTTTTCGACGTCGAAACTGCCGCTTAATCTAGCGATATCAGATGTGATTTGATCAATTTCATCGGAGTTCTTGCTTGTGTCACCACTGTTGAATTCTTCATCTTTCTGTGTAGGAGGATATTCAGTAGTTGAGGCCACGCATGTTTTTTCGTCTGCAGCACTATCCAGTGTCTCAATTCAAGCATACTCATGGAGCGATTGCTCAATGACGTATTCGATTCCCTCAGCTCTGAGCCTCAATTTCATGCGGCGGTACCACACATCTTGTTCACTGCGCGAGAGTAGTTCGGTGCAGTTTTTCATTGTGGCGTTGGAGACTAGGTACGTAGTGTATAGTGATGATTGTTTCAAGATCGAGGAGAATATTTGAGTTCGAAGCAGTGTGAACCTATTTTTCGTAGTATCTTTTCCCCCAGAACTGTGCCACTCAAGGAGGGTTTTCGCGAGTTCATGGAGGTCGAAATCTTCAATTCGTCAGTACGCTCTTTCAGCGACTTCTCCGAGGCTTGCAAAATTCGGACGTGGCCTCACAAGGCTGCGCAGGACACGAAGTGTCGTTTCGAGTGTTAAGCCTTTACAACGTATTGAAATAGGTACTCTTCACGAGGAGTTGGAAGTGGTCTGGAAACCAGGTCACAGTCGATTCAACTTGAAGGATTGCAGAGGTTGCAAAAAGCCCTCGAGGCTCGGTGCAATCTGCAATCTGGATTTCAGATGGTCTCGGACTAAGAGCCCCCGCAACACGTGATATCTTCCCGACTTTTCAAACAGCGGAACCTACGAGGGCCCCGGGGCATGTCCCAGTTTGGCCCCAAGGGCCTTTCCAAGCAGCAAATGATAAATCGCAAGCGCCCTGTCATGGATTCAGGGGCTCGGTTTTGTTCACATTCTCCTCATAGCAAACAATTATGTCCGTCTTGCCGACTTCGACGTATCTGTCAAGATCGGCAAACGGCTTCAAGCTGCGGTTCAAATCCATCTCAAGCACGCTGCACCACTCGTCCTGTTGAAGTTTGTATATAGCACTTTAGTGCTGAGCTCCTGCGTGGATGTGGACAGCCTAGAGATACGGAGTAGTAGATCTATCATCAACAGGAACTTACTTCTTAGGTAGTATACAGACCATACAAGCACTGGCATCAGCATGTGTTACAACGTGAGGTGGCAGACGGCGCCTACGACTTCGGCAAGACTGACTTCATCATTCATGTTCCACCTTCAAGAGGTACGAAACCGCACCTTTATTAAGAAGCGTACAATCCGGTCAGCGTGGGAGAAGTCAGGCCTCATTCCTTGCAACCCGTCAAGGATCCTAGACGAGCTCCAAGATGCCCTTTCTTCGTTGACAACAAAGGTAAAGGAGTCTAATCTCCCTGGCTACGTGGAAGCCCATAAAGATGTTAATCGATCAACTTCGCCCATACCAAATCCATCAACGCCGCCGACTTCAAGACACCTTGACTGGTCAAAAGTTGCAACGCCACCCCTCAGCATTCCCATCATCCGGAATTATCACAATTACGTCGACCTACGGGTGAGAGTCTCCATTGAAGCGAACGCCCCTCTCACCCCGTCTGTGCAGCGTGTACACATGAAGGCCAGGAAGGCTGGTAAAGCCCTTGAAATCAATGGCATCGCTGCCGCAGCCGAGCTACGCCGTCTCCAAGAGAAGAGCCTAAAGAGACAAGAACGTGATGAACGCACGCTATGGAGTAGTTGTGGCCAAATGGGGCCCTATAAGTGTTCTTGATGCAAGGCTTAGAGCCGCCAAAGACGAAAACAACAGACGAGAGGCTCAAGAAGAGGAGAAACATCATATTATTAGGAAGAAGGGGGTACATACGGACAGAGATCGAATTCCTCCGCTGGCTACGAGCGGTTAGGGCTAACTTATTAATTTGGAGTACGTAATGCTAGAAGAACCAGCAGTTTTCAAGTGACAAAATGCCACATTCACTGGTTGGGGTCCATGTCGAAGTCACGGCGCGCGACCTAAAGGAATCTTATTACGGAGTAAAAAGACCTTCAATGGGACAAGCGGCTATCTACGCTCCATCGACGGTCCAGACTCCAGAGGCTATACCTACTCCGTACGGAGTACACTGCCCCGATCGAGTCTTTGACCCTCGCTCTTCTCGCCAACCAATTCTACCCCCTGCACTAATCAATTGCTTTCATCGCAGATCAACCAGCAAAAAGCAATCAAATTCGATCACTTCCAACGTTCAGACACTTCATAAAAACCGCAGTCTTTGACAGTGTTGTCTACTCTGAGACATTAAGACTTCTGTCACTCCTTCCACTGCGCACAGCCCCGGTTACTTTTGAAAGCACGCTCGCCACAGCCGATTCGTACCCACGCCCGCATCGACCAACTCTGCGGCGCACTCCCTCATCAACGCGTCAACGCCTTCCCTTCCTGGAGGGAAGCAAATTTTCTACAATTTACTCGTCTTAGGTGAGAAGCTGTCGGCAAAGATATTGCACACAGACTCGCTCTTGTCAAACGCGTACACAAACGAAGGCGATAACCACGACGGCTAAGACGATAGCCAGCTTTTCTTAACAGCATTGATATGGACTTTTCGTCGTCAATATGGGCTAAGATTCCGACTCTCAAGGTAGGCTGTGACTGGATGGCTTGGAAGGAGGAAGTAGGCAATGATCTGGCGATAGCTGGCTTTGGAGACCTGCGCGAGGGCAAGCGTAACGCCAAGTTCAAGGAACCAACGGGTCTTTCTGCACCCGAGGCTTTTTTGAAGAAAGAAGAATGGCTTGAAAGGCAAGATGTGGCATGTTGTCTCATAATCCAGCGTTGCGGTGCTGAAGCACGCTGTATGCTGGAGGGACCTCGAACAAACGAAGCGCCTATCAAGACGGAGGTGGCGGTGTACATGGACCAAAAGTGTGACTTGACCACGGCATCTAAAATATCCTGCGGGAAGAAGTCATTGACAACAGCGTGTTTCGAGTCAGCTGTGTGAATTGCAGGCCACGGGAGTGGCGACATTATTTTGATAGCGTAAGCTGGGAATGCTGAGGAGGCATGCTCGAGCTAGAACTTTCACGTCCAAGCCGCCGTCTTCACTTGTCATGACTATGCCCCCGATGTGTGGGCAGGGCAGGGCTGTGCCATCAGGGATCCAAACTAATAATAATGCGTCGCGCACTTGGCGTTTTGTTTCGTCTCTGCTTCTGTGCTGGCTAGCAACCTTGTAAATTTACGATTAGTGCTCATTGCAATATGCGTTTGCTCATGAAAAGACTGTCAACTCAACATGTGCTGCGAGATTTCTTCCCGTCCTCGTGACAGCATCGCTATGTGAGTTGTTAGAACGTTTCACCGATTAGGTATCAGGATTTAGTATGCGAATCCAGGCGCAGCAGATGAGAAAGTAATTTGGAGAAAGGCAGAGAGTTGAGCAAGTCCTTGGTGAGAGAGCTGTGCAGGTGGAGGGCCGACGGACCTGGAGGCTAGGAGGCTGTTGGCAGAGGTTCGGTATGTAGGCCAATTTTCTGCAAAGGGCTAGAATGAAGTCACGACTCACGGGCCTGATGATATGTGACCAGCTGATATTTCTGCTTCCAAGGAGCTTCCATTGGCCTTGATGCTCCTAACCTTAACACCTAATCCTAACCACTAACCACTAACACTAACCCCCCGCATGAATTTCTTCCTGTTTCCCTTGGGACGTGTTCAAAATGCATCTATGGATGGAACGTGACGGCTCATGAATGAAGGGCGGTCTAATGGTGATCTGAGGCAAGCTTCGAAAGCTCACATGATATTCATTGTACCAAAGCAAATCAATTCAGTCAGAAGACGTTGTGTATGATCGTACGGTCTTCTTGGCGGCTCTATGAACAAGCTACACGTGCAACTATTGCGCTACGTGTAGGCAGTGCAACTTCAATACGAGAGGATAAGAAGCAACAGATACATTACAGCCCGAAAGCAACAAAAGGCCCCCTCCAAAGACAAATGAAAAGATAAGAAGATAAAAATGGAGGATCAATGCCCAAGGAAAAAAGGGCCCAAGAAGATCCTCGCAACCTTTATACCGCGTAGAGACGATAAACACCATGAGACATCAACGCTCGATAGCTCCTAAATCTCCATTTGCGCCAATACATTTAAAATCCCAGGACCCCAACGCCACACCGCAGCGCAGCTACCGCAGCACTGCTCAAAATCAGTCCAGGTATACCAGATGATGAAAGAAGATGCGAGAAAATCAGAATTACGCCCTCCCCACTTCCCGTGCACCGTCACGAGAAACCCCATCATCAAGATCCGGCACACCGTAGCGCCGTCGCAGCTCGCTCACCAGAGGCCCAACAGGGTACTCGCTCATCATGCTATCGTGGTCACAGCACGGGGAGTGCCGCAGCGGCAGAAACCACTCCACGACGGTCGTCCCCATGACGGACTCCCAGTTTTCGCGAGGCCCCAGGTCCCACGGGTTCTCGCGCCCGCCCACCGTGAGAATGGCGAATGTGCGCGTGGCTTGCTTATCGCGAGCAGCGTTCAGGTCTATGGCAGAGCCTGTGGAACAATCCGGCAAATAAGCATCGGAAGTCGAAGGGCCATTCTGCGTGATTTGCAGAGGATATGTAATGGTCTTGTACGTCGACGATGGGGGAGTGCCTGAAGGGATGCGCACAGCCAGGGAAGAAAATTGCCGTTTGCGCAGCAAGTCAATGTTGGTCGTGTTGGTGAAGATATATCTCCCGGCCGTGAGTGTCATGCCGAATGCGAAAAGAAAAAAGAAGGCAGATAGCGCGACGATGGCTATGACCCAGCCGTCAACGGTGGTGTCTTGGCTGTTGAGCTGCTGTGTGAGGCAGTAGACCGAAATGGCGAGGCAGAGCGCACAGAACCATGTGGCATAAAAGGTGAAGTGAAAGAAAAAGTTGAATGCTACATCGGGTGGGATTAGCTTTCTGCAGTTGAACACGGCGCACAAGATTGCCAACGTGGACCCTAGGGGCAATGAAACTCACAAGTCTCGGAGACCATGCCGCCTACCCATGGACATAGATGATCCATTTTCCGAACACAGCGCCCCAGCTCGCTCGAGTGGTGAGCTCTGTCCGGCTTCCACTGTCTGCAATTGGAGCACCACCTCGGGCGTCCATCCACCTCGCAAGAAAAGACATCTCGGCTATAGAAGGTTTCCAGGCCTGGACTATCGAGATCGGTGTCTGGCGGGCACCAGGAGGCTGTTTCGGGGTCCGGAAGACGTGATGAGCGATATTTCCGTCCCTTTTTTTCAGCAGGGTCGCGCGATTTGGAGGAGATGTCTCGTAGTAAGGGCACAAAGCCGGGGTCTCGTTGAATGGCGAAGAAGACGCGGAGATATGAGGCTAGGGCGAGAATGAACAGTAGACAGTACAGAACCAGGACGACGATGACGACGACCGTGTTGTGTAGGCTTCTGAGAACGTATTGCACTATATAGGGAAGCGTTAGCGAGGCTACTAGTTTACGATGCCGGATGTCTCGTCAAGTATGTGCCGTCATGTGTGCGCCGTCACCAGCATTCTTTCATTTGGCCTGAGAAGGGAAAGGGGCTTACCACAGAGGCGAACTACGACGGCATACGTCGCGAGACCGAAAATGCAGATCATACACAGAGGCACGATGCGCATGGTCCAGCGCGCGCCGGCGCGGTTTGGAGGGCGCGAGGGCGCCATGGCAGCATGGTGACAAGGCGAGAAGCCGAGTCGTCGTTGATTGTCAAGACTCAAGACTTCCAGAGATGGGCACATGACGTCCGATTGGAGACTCGGGCACATGCGCTCTTGTGGCGAAGCAGCTTGCTGCTTGAGCCTTGACCTGCCCCTGTGTGGCGCAACAATCTTGACGCTATGTAGTTACATACTAGTCGCGACTTGACACGTGTGACCACTGCGTCACACGACGCCACGAGCCTCGGCTGCATGACGCGGGTTTGGCTGACGACCTGTGACTTGCTCGTCATCGCTCGCTCACTACACATACATGCATCACTAGTCACAACTTTGCCAGGTATGATCATTGATGTATCTCAACTATGTTTGCAATTTTATCGGCCTCCGACATAGAACTATCGGCAGATTACTCGTCCCAAGTCTCAGGTCTGGCTCTCTTGGAGCGAGAAATCAGTGAGTCGCCGGCTCGTTTCGCCATACATCGCTCCAAGTATCCAGTGCATCTTTTGGCTAGTTCTCACGGGCCACGCTACCGATAGCTATTTAATTGCCTTGTTCGACGTATCATGGCCTACCTGACGCGTCTTCATTAAATTTTCTTCGATGCTTTGATCAGATTTGACTTTATAATAGCGGTTTTCGCAAGCTGAGGCAGTCCTCCCAGGTAAATGTTTCGAAATTTCCTTCCACGTCTTGTTCGAACCGGAATCTCTGAGTTGAAGAAGAAGAGAATCTTCTTTTTCTGTCCACTTATCTCTTGCCTTGACCGGTGGACTGTCGCTTCTTTCTTGGGACTCCATGACGACGAGTCTACGACGGAGCAGAGGTGAGTGGTAGTCAAATAAAATTCTAAAAGAAAATTCTGGAAGACCTAACTTTATCGTCTTTCTTGCGGCCTTGAATATGCTTCCCGTGGTGTAATGATCAAGATCAAGGACATAAGGCTGTAGATTGGATGAAAGGCAACTTAGGCAAGGTGTAAAGAATCAACTTCTCAAGAGAGAAAGCAGACTCGCCCTGGGTACATATAGTGTGTAACAAGTACGCAGCAATTTGACATACCTATGCATGCCCTTACGGAGAGTAGGTAACTGGATGGCGTTTAGTCTGCCAAGACTCGAGAGTCAACATATATGTATTCAAGAGAGGGGGCTGTGTGAACTCCGGGCCGAGACCGCCGACCGGCGGCTAGAACTAAGAAGACGAAACGATGAATGTAGGTGACACGTCACTGCGTCACGGCATACAAGGCATCGATCATGACAGGACTCCAGGAGTCTTGTAGGGAAGATTAGAGTCTGGCGCCGGAATCGTTGGTTCGTTTTCTGCTACAGCGTACATGTACGATGAAATCAAGGAAAGAAGATGGTCAAATAGTCGGACAGTGTGTTGCTTTTTGTGGCAAAGACGATGCTCAGGAAGATGGTTGATCTATTCTGTCTCTACGGAATAGATCACCCCTTTTATATGCAGATATAAAAGGAGCTAAGCGACCGGTCTATCTAGAGGGAGAGAGCTCATTCTTCCTATAGCATCGGGAAATGAAGCGGCTAGTCGGCTAACGAAGACGTTCAATAAACGGAGAGGGGGATGTGACATCGTGATGTGCATCGCGATGTCTCGTCCTCAGGCTCACAGTTATTGAACGTAAAATCTGCTGAGCGAGGGTATCGCAACGGACGACCATTACCAGTACCCCATTCCGGTTAGTGGTTAGGGGTTAGTGGTTAGGATTAGGTGAATTGGTATTGGTCGTCCGTGGAAAGCGACCGGTCGCGTTTGCGTTGTCACGTGTAAAGCGGGAAGGCCGACGATGGTACATAAAATACAAGAGGTAGGTACCTACCTCAGGTACCCAGCCGGCGATTCTTGTCCGACAAATCACGATTCACCATCAACTGGCAGATTGCACACCGCCCGCGAGGAGTCAAGTATTCTACACCGCCCTCGCAGCAAACGCGGCACTGGGCAGTGGGCAGTATCTCCAAAGGATGGTGTCCACAGTTTTAGGCCTTGGCTGGTTCTTCTGGACTGTACGGAGTAAAGGTACCTACCAGGTATGTACATATGTACTCCGTACCTGTAATGCGCACACTACCCCACATGAACCTGGCGTACCTAAATAAAGCTTCGACCGCCGCTTGTAGGTAGTTCAGCTTTACTACGATGTAACAGCTTCGCCGTCTACAAGTTTACATCGCGGTCTATGCACACGACGCCGCCGCCCGTGGCATCGGGGATCTTTCCTCCCCCGACCGCTTCGGCGAGGAAGTAAAGCGCGAGGAGGTGCTCAAACCGAACATGCAGAGACTCGTGGCATTGTGCTGGCACAAGAATCCGCCGCCCTCTCAATGCCCTCGCAGCCTGTTCACATGAGGCGAGATTCGAGAATACGTCCCGAAGAACAGGGGCGCTGGACGGGCAGGAAGCTCACGATCATAATGTCCTGAACAAAGGTTCGTCCGTCGTGGGACTCTGCGATGTAGCTGCTTGTGCATATCTTGAACACTCGCTGTCTTTCCATGCCGTTCTGTTCAAGCTTTGGTTCGAGGCACCTGGTTCAAAGGATAGATCACTTGTCCGTGTCTTGTTCCTTTGGCCGATGGTATCTTGACGTTGTTTCACGAATCGCACATCCTTCAGCGGCTGCCGCTCCCGCACCATCGTCTCCAGCGCCCTATCCAAACTATCCCCCGACTCTCTGCCATCATGCGGATCCAGGATCTTGGCGATCCTGTGCTCGTACCTCAAACGAGCCAGCGCCATGACAAATTTCTCACAGGCGCCAGCTTTGCCCTCGTCGGACTGAAAAGGGCAGCGGGCTCCAGGTCTGTTCGAGAATATGTGGCTCCATCGCCTGCAAAATGGCCATCTCGTACTTGTCAAACACAAAAACAAAATCATCCTCGTCTGGCGCTGGTTCGCACAGGACCTTTTCAATCACATTCAAATAATCGTCGAGAAGCTGTTGATGGGTGTTCCATCAAGTGCATCAGCCACGACGAACATTCCCGTGCGCACAGCGGAGAACTCGTTCCTTGTTCGTGCGTTGGACGACAAAACCATAACGCGTTCGCAAGACTACCGCAGGCATCAGTTCCAACAACTGGCCTCTGTTTTCTTCGAAGAGCCCGAAAATCACTTATGTGTTCGCGCATTAGAAACTCGTTACGAGCACCAGCTTATAGAACTGCCTTTGGTTCTCTCCAGCGCAGCCAAACGTGTTCGCCCACGCCTCTTCCTTTGGCTCTCTCATTCCTTGGCTTCATTTCTACCAAAGGCTCCAAGCTTAAATACAGACCGCGCCCGCATCGAGGGCCACAGAAAATATGACATCCACCAACTCAACTCAACTCACTTCACTTCCTGCAGGGCTTCTGTACGCAGAAGTGACTAAAAGGCAAAAAGCGCCCTCGATTCCCATCTTTCGCTGCATCATTCGCGCCGTCTTGAAACCATGAACCGCCCATCGAACTGCTTTGCGGAAGCCATGGGAGACTCCTCCGATGACCGACCTTACCAGTAAGTCCCCGTTCCCTTTTCCCCAACGCCCACTCCACTTCCGCGCCGGCAGAGATGCTAATCATGTCAAACTTGTAGAGTCAAGTTGTCCGACGAGGGCATTGCTAGGCTTGGACGTTTTCCCGAGGTCTCCCAGGTTTCCGCATTCAAGAAAATGATTGCAATTGAAAAGGCCCTGTGTGAACCAGCGCCAGATGATGATGATTTTGTGTTTGGCAAGTATGAGATGGCGATTATTCAGGCTATGGAGCCGCATATTCTTGACCAGACCTGGAGCCCTTATCAGTCCGAAGAGGGGAAAGCTGGCGCCTGTGAGAAGTTTGTCGTGGCGCTGGCTCGTGTGAGGTACGAGCACAGGATTGCCAAGATCCTGGATCCGCATGATGGCAGAGAGTCGGGGGTTAGTTTGGATAGGGCACTGGAGACGATGATGTGGGGGCGGCAGTCGCTGAAGGAGGATGTGCCGGTGCGGCAGACTGATGGTGGTGGTGATGATGGGGATGAGAGAGAGAGGCGCGAATGTGAAGATTTTGATGGGCAGAGGCGCAAATGTGAGAATTTTGATGGGGAGAGACGCGAATGTGAGGATTATGATATGGAGAGGTCCGAATGTGAAGATTTTGATATGGAGCGGGGGGTGTTTGACTTGCCTTCGATGGACCGGAACTCACGACGTTGATATTGGGTTGATAGCGAATGCGATCCATTGAGGGACTCCTCTCATGGAGAATTAACTGTGCGGCTTTTTTTCTTTCTTTTACCTCTTTTGCATGTACACATCCTCGCATTCCATTCTCGTTGACCCAAATTCACACATCTCCAAAGTGATATGCAGCAGGAGAATACACAACACTGTATTGAACACGCTTCATCTTCAGGCAAGTATCGTCATCCGTTCCAGACAATCACACTACAGTGTACACGCAGCACCCAAACCAGAACGTTTTCACATCCGCCATCATCGGCCTGTACGCTGTGCATGTAACATAGCGCAGCAGGTTCATTTCCCCCGGCGGCCGCGGTTGGCCACGAAAACGATGCATCATTTCCATCTCCAAGACGCCCGAATCAATATTGCAACCCCTCGACCGTCAGCTGGGAAAGCCTAGGCAGCCTAGCTATACACGTATGATGTACATGTCATTTACGGAGTACATTGGTAGGCGTTGCACTGCATCAGCCTTGCCTGTCAGGAAGACCTTGGGATAGGACGGCGTGTACGGTGTATCCGATAGGTAGGAAGGTAGCGCCGGGCTTTTTCTCCCTGGTCTGCTTTGTGTATGCGTGTGTGTGTGTGTGCGCGTATTGTGTGCGTATGTATTGTGTGCGTATTGTGTGCGTATTGTGTGCGTATTGTGTGCGTATTGTGTGCGTAAGAGACACAAACAGTAAAATGTGACAATGAATTTGTGCTCGCCACCAGACTTTGCTGGAAATGAATCTCACGATACAGGTAGATTCATACAGGCGTGTACGTGGAATGGGATGTGATGGCTTGATAGATACGCTACATAGGACAAGAGCAGCAGTAACACTCGCAGCTGTGAGAATCGGATATCCCTACCGATCCGCCCAAAAGGCCAGAACACTAAGCTGGCAGGAAACCGGCTTAGAAGTTAGTGCGGGATATATCGTGCAGTGCAACAACCCTGATCGTCACAGCAGCTACATCAACGATACGCCAAGAGGAACATCATCGAGAGAAGTAGGTAGCACCAAACAAGACACACCAACAGCGTCACCAAAACACCCACACTTGATAAAGCCATCGAATACTCTAGTTACTATACACGCAACTAAGCAGCCACCCAACGCACCTACACCTGCACCCGCACATGATTCCCACCCAAAAAAAAGTAAATAGAAAAGGAAATAGCAAATATGCATAGTTAAATATCGAACATTTAAATATTCAGACAAAACATGAACAAACATGACAAGACGGTGAACCCACACGCGCACACAAATCTATTTCGCCCATAACGCCATACAGTAAGTACCATACCTCCCCTCCCATCTTACGCGCCATGTACACAACAGATCAAATGCATGAAACAAACACATGAACAACCGTTAGGATCATGGCGCAAAAGTGGAAATAGATATGGAAAGAAAGAAGAAACGAAACGTGTAGAGGAAAATAGCAAATATTGATACGTCCATCAGCATTACCAGGCCTTATCCACGGCCGCCGTCATTTCATCGTGCGCGCAAGTGAAGGACGAGACACTTGCGTCTTGTCCCGTGCGCGCAAACGAGATGTCAACGGAGACACTTCCGGCTTTGTCATGAATACAGACACCTTGAGCCACCTCCACCTTCGTCAACACACAATATGATGACGCCGTGGGCGAAGGGGCGAACCCTAAGCTAGCCCTAAACTCGCTTAAGTCGGATTTCTCGAGAGCCAATCATTTCGCCAAGCTTTTCATGACTAAGCACATCCAGATTTGAGAGCCTTCGGTATGTAGAATTGGCTCCGCTTCGCTTCGCCAAACATAGAAGAAGACAGAAGGAACCAAAACAGCAAGTCCCGTCCGTTCGAATCATTTCGCAGTGTTGGCCTTGGCCTTGGGAGTAGGCTTGATGATTCTCCGCGGTGTACTCGCTCGTGGCGAACTCTCGGCCGAGGCAGCCATGATGCGTTTGCCGGCCGCACCGGTACCGGCACCGGGCTTGGTCTTTCCAATACCCTTGGCCACAATGGTCTTGCCTGAGGGATTCGACTTCTGAGAAAGTCGGCTACCTGAGGCCTTGGTGTTCTTCTTCGCCAACTTGCCATTGACGGTCGTGTTGGTGAGAGTGGTGGTGGTAGTCGTTGTAGTCATGGTGGTGGTGCTCTTCACGGCCCCTGTGCTGGCGCGACGGTATGAGATGGATGGCTTTGCAGCTCCGGCCTTGGTCTTGACCTTGGTTTTAGCTTTGGTCTTGGCTTCAAGACGCATAGAGGAGACCGTCTTCTTGATGGCCAAGGCAGCGCCCTTGGCGGCCTGGAGGCTCGCGCGCGATAGTGACGACTTGAGACCCGAAGCAGGTTCATTCTTGCGCTGCTTCTTCTGCTTCTTCGTTGCAGGACTACTGTTGCTCTGGTCGTCTTCGTCGTAGTCGTAGTCGTACGACTGTTGAACCGGCCGCATGAGCTCCTTGAGCTTTCTCTTGCCCGCCTTAACCGTGGCCTTGATGGTCTTGTTTAGGTCGACCTTGGTGGGCTTTACATCGCGGGGCTTGGGCCCAAGCACACCGCGACAGTTGGCTTCGCCGCAAAGACATGTCTGGACATTTTTGGAGAAGGGATCAAAGTTGTAGTCATATGTCAACTCGTCTCCCGTCATGATGGGCCGGTCGCCGGCAAAAAGTGCCATTCGAGGCTGGCCGGATACGATCCATTTAATCATCCGGCAGTTGGGCTTGCAGCTGTGGTTGACGAAACGAGCAATACTTCCGGTAGTAGCGTCGATGATCATGTTTTGATCGAAGCTCATAAGGTAATAGCACTAGATGAATCTGATTAACACTGCATCACTTCTGCCATGGGTCTTTGTGCCTTTCTCTCTCGTCTATTTCCTCTCAGGCCTTGCTTGACTTACCTCGTTGTTCTTATACTCTTCTTTCATTCGGCGCTCACATTCCACTTCGGTGATGATTTCGCCCGTATACTCCATGATAATCTGGTTGGGCTGGAAACACCGGTTGCTGCGGACACCATATCCACGATCAGACGTCTTGATCACCTCAACTCCTATGCGATACTTTCCTCCCTTTGCTCGGCGACTGGCCAGATCGGCAAAGGAGCGGTTGGTACACAGCGCCTCGCCCACATTGCAGTTGCCATCATCACACTCGTAGAGCATGATTCTATTTTGGCAATTGTCGCCACAGCCGTCTTCGGGCTTGCACACGCACTTTGAAAGATCGTTTAGGTGAGGCACTTTGCGCCAGTAATCTCTTGAGTCGCCAATAAATCGGTCTGTGTCGACTTTGTCAGCCAGCTCATGTACGTAATGATTGCCAACTCATAAATGTGATATGCTGCAAGCTCATGAATTGGCATATTGTCATTTCATACATGTGACGTGTTGCCAGCACAACAAATATGATACTTTTGCTAGCTCAAACATGTGAATCTTGCCAGCGCACACACATTATGATGAGTTGACAATCTCGGTCGCAAAAGCCAAGAAACGCCTAAAAACTCTTGGTTTTGACAATACAGTAATACGCGACTATAGGATGTGATTGGGGGGGCTTACTCTTGGTCATCTTCTTCCACTCATCCGGCTTGGGCTGGCCCGGAGGCATGGGGTTGCAGACGTTGTAAGGAAGCTTAAAGTCTCGCCCGGCAAAAAGCGTGCGGAGTCCCGTATAAATCGGCATTGGCATAACCTTGTTCACGGGACCCGTCTTGCTCAGCTCCTTCAGCTCGGGCTGGGTGGCGAGCTGCTTCCGCTCCGCGGGCGTGAGGCCCTTGAACACGTCGATCGGCATGTCCTGGCCTGCGTAAAGTCCCCTGTCCAGATACTTTTTGGTCGCTTTCCGTTGTTTTGTGTTGACCACAGGCTCAGGCTCCTCCACACCGGGCTCTGCCTCCTCGGCCTCGTCTACCTCGGCCTCCTTCGTTCTCTTCTCTTTCTGCCCCTTCTTCTCATTGGCGTCCTTTTTGTTTTTCGGCCCCCCCTTCACCCTCTTGTTCTCCTCCTCAGGCTCTTTGGCCATAGACTTCTTGGTCGGGGTCGCACGGGGAGCATTAGGATCGACGTATTTGCCGTTGGACCAAACAGTATGCACGACAGGCCGGTCATCGACACCAGAAAACTCATTGGTATCTTGCAAACGTCGCAGTTCGCGCGATAGATGAGTGACCCCCTGGTTGACCGCCCTACGACTATTCCTGGTCATGTTGGTCAGAGAGACGGTGACTGATGGCATGCCGGACAGCCTCGAAGACATTCGTTGTGGACGCGGTGACATGTGGATTTGTTGCCGCCGTGTGCGCGGAGAATCGAGGCTGGCGGACGACCGGAAAAGATGCGAGGACTCCATGTCAACGCCGGCTGTGAGGGCCTTGTCGCGAGGCTTGGAAGTGGTAGGTTCGGCGGCAACATCAATGCTTCCAATCAATGTGCCTCCCGAGATGGTTCGTCGACGATTTTCGGCAACGCGGTCGCCCTTGGCGCGTCTTTTTCCGTGACCAGACGTGCCACTCAGTTTGGAGAGGTTATAAACGGGTTCCGAGGCACGCGCTCGTCGGGGGCGGCGGTAGGGGGGCGATTGTGAGGGAGTAGGCTCTTGGGATTCGGCGGATGCTACGTAAATAGCATCTTCAGGGGCGGCCACGGTGATTACATCGAGTTTTGAGACATCTGAATGCTGGCTGTCTGTGTCGGCGACGGTGGTTGGGGGTGTCGAGCCTGAGGACGCGGCACTGGACGAAGTGTCGGTCGTGGGATCCAAAAACAGTCTGTCGACGAAGAGAGTCATTTTGATAAGGCGCGAGAGTGTTTATGTATTGGGATTTTCCGCTCGTGCGTAAGTAGTGCGACAATGAGCTCTGCCAGCAGCAGAGGCGGCCGACGTGAGTAGATTCGCGCGTGCAAAGACAGGGGAAGTCCGAACGGGAGAGCCAGAACAGGCAGGCGAGAACAGCTTAAGAAGCCAGTCCAGCGAAGAGGAGCTTGACAAGGCGAAGCCAGGAAACAGAGGTCGGCGATGACGGAGGGCGGATGCGCGGATGCGCGGAATCCGGATGCTTGAATGTGCGTGATGCGTGGTGTGTGGATGCCGTGGTGGATGCGTGTTCTGTGGACTAGGCGCGAATGGAGACGCGCTTGGCAGCGAGACGTACCTCACGTATCAATCAATACAAGACGCAGGCCACGCTGCTTTGATACCAGCCGACAGCTCTGCGCATGCACTCAACTGGTGCTTTTTCTTTCTGATCTCAAACTCTTGACTCGGGACGCGTAATCAAGCCGGACAGATATCGCCAGCTTTCCAAGGTTCAAGTCTCCGGGTCCAACCAAGCGCAAGTGTGGCAAATACGACGACGCGCGGTTCAGAGAGACAACAAACGTGTCTCCTTTCTGTTCTCCTGTGCTACGGACAGTGAAGGTGGCAATGCGTCAACTGCGCACGAGGATAGCAAACACTTTCCCTGCGACAGGCGCCACAGCAGAAACCGGGCGAGGGAGTCCCGAGAACACGCCCCGTGGCCTGTAGGAGAGTGGTTTGTTCCGTCGTGCGTGGCAGCGCAAGAAGACAGCCGTGAGATGGTGCAAGCAACAGACCGGTGTCTGGCAAGACCGGTGTAGATGGGCAGGTGAAGACCGATCAAAGAAGTCGGCTAGTAGACTCTAGAGTACCTAGGCCTCTTGGCAGCGAGACCGGAACAGAGAGGCGTTGGGGGGGTTGATGCAAGGAGCAAGTTTGATATGAGAGAAAAATGTGGCCAGTCCGTGTTCAATGGTTTTAAAGAAGTTGGAGATGTGACAAGTGAGAGGGGAAATCCGACGGGCGGATGTGAGAGAGAGAAAGGGGGGCCCGGGATGGTAATCGGGAGTTGCAGTAATAATGGTATGTAGCAAAAGAACAGCGTAGAGGGGCGGGAAGGAGCGTGGAAAACAAAGAGGAACCAGAAGAAACCCTAAACACAAAGGCATGCAGCACCAACGCAGCCAGACTAAATTTCCCGTTTTCCGTGACTGGCTTTTGCTGTTCTGGAGTCTGCACGTACTGCCCGGGCCGTCATCGCCCCATCGCGCATCTCGCAGCATCAGCCGGACCATTCATGATCCATCCGATCACGCGGGGCTTGATTGAATCCTTCGCCACGGCTCTCATACGCTCATACGCTGGCTGACCTGATATCGAGGCCTTCTGACGCCCTTCGCGTGCAGCCTCGAGGCTTACATACATGGGGAAACCTGCGACGCCGAGCACCGGAACATACCGGGGGCTTTCCTGACGAGGCATCATATGATCATGTGTGTCCAGGCATAGAAGTGCTCATTCATTCGCGTGTCCATGACTCCATGTTTATGTCCAGTAATTCGTCTTCCATCGAAAATTCGGGTATCCAATTATCTAGAGCGATCTCGTTACTCAGCCTTCCAGTCAATCAGAAGTTCGGGCCTCCAGTGATGAGGCCCAGAGGGACTCGGGAGTCCAGACTATCTAGGTACCTAGTCATTCATACACTCAGTTTTGATGGGTATCTAGTTGTGAAGATATCCAGTCAATCAGGCATCTAATAGTCAACCAGGAATCCACCTTCAGACATCCATGATCCCGGTCATTCAGATATCCGGTCGACCGTCATTCATTCGCCAATTGTTGAGGTATTCAGCTGCCCAGCCGTCAAGATATCCAACAACCCAATCTACAAGTTATCCAGATTACAGGCTATCTACAATAAATCATCTGAGCCATAGTCCGACATGTCAAGGGGGCCTAATGGACTGATCGACAGGTGTTTCTCTCGTTATATTCTTCCCTGGGATCATGGATGTGTGAGAAAGATGTTTCGCCTCCTTGCTCCATGCTTCCGACCTTGGGTCCTTGGACCTACGTATGCGTAACAGTCTGCTCTCTGGTAATGAAATGCAAGCAGTGTTTAAAAAAAGGTTCAAGTACACTAGCTGAGATAAATCAAAGTCAAGAGTCAAGAGTTAAGGCGCATGAGGAGCGAGGGCAGCAGCTACAAGTTTCGGTGGAATAATGAATTAGTCTCCAATGACATTACGGTCAATTACTGATTTACATCATACATGTCGATGTTTACAGTTTGCATTCTTTCAGTTTTTACACATTGTTGTAACTTGTTCTTCCCTCCATGAAAGCCCTATGTGACTTGTACACCTGAACAAGAGCCGACGGGGTGTTTCTGAATTGGAGCCTGGAGGCAACAAAGCGACAGCAAACTTCGGCAATGCTCGAAGCAGACATACAAGTGCAAGACAGACTATCCGCACATCACTTTCGCACAACTGATACATGAGAAATGACGTATACACACAACATGCGATACCCTCACAGTCTTACCATCCCACTCCCAGTCCATCCATTCAGAAAAAACACACACCGTACAACGCCCGTCGCCAATTTTTCATCACATGATCACCACCGAGGCAGGCTGTAGCATCTCAACAGGGCCAGCCGCCAGCCAGCAACAGCCCTATTCTCGAATCTCTTCTTACAAGTTACAGCTACCTAGTATACTCTTATACTCAACTGCACAGGACCATTCGCCATGGCCCATTCGTCTTACGTGTTTTTCTAAAATACACCGTCAACGCTTCCCACCAAATTCCTAAGCCTTGACGGTAACACAGGCTTCCTCTCAAGTCTCAACCCCCTTCAATCTTGCGCCGCGCCAGCCAAATCTTGCTGAGCACAAAGTGACAGAGTACCACGAAGTCCCTACCTTGGTTGGTGGTTTCGCATCCCTCGTGTATGGTATTGCCTTCCTGTTGGTGGTGGGGTACAAGAGTCCGGGCACAGTATTGATCAATGAATCATGATGAGTTTGAATGGAAAGGCGAGCGATCGTATTTTGTGCCTTCACATTTTTCCTGTCTTTTCCTTTTCACGTGTCGGACAACGCCGAACGGCATCTATCTTGAGCTTGTCTCGCCTGCGGCCTGGTCGCCGATCAAGCTCTACGAGTCTACTAGACTCTAGTCAAGAAGGTCTCGCTCTTACGTGTTGATCTGTCTCTTTCCCCTCCATGACACACTCAGATGAATGCAACATCTTTCCTCCAACATGATTCGCTACTGTGAGCCTTGAGGCGCCTCTCAGTCCCTTCTCACGAGGCATACCCTGGGGTTCGTGAGGCCATTCTTGCAATACATGTTCCAATTTGCACGAAAAGTGCCCCATGGATAGAAGAAGAGACAGACAGTATTGATCATGATGATGAGAGGAAATGAGAAGATTGAGTTACAAGGGATAATTGGACCGGAATGATGAAACTCTCGCGAAGAACATTTTTGACCTCACTGCCGCCAGCAATCGCGTCCTGCTCTGGTGAGGCATCTCCGATTTCGGCCCTGGAGAGGCGATCTACCTACCTAACCTGGTATGTAACGACTTTGTTCTACGCGCGCGGGTCCGGTTTCATGGTCGCAGACTTACAATCCCTGCTCCGTCACCGCCGACCGGTACACCGGATTGTCTCGGAATTTCGCCTACCCTGCGACGAAAACCATACATGTAAATCATGTAAAAGCGAACAAGAACGATTCAAGAAGGAGAAGAGAGAGACTTACGGGCATTTTTGAATACTTGATGTTGAGAAAAGGTGTCAGAGTATCTATCGCTTGTGAGCGTGCATGAGTTCGCGCCATAGTTGGCCATGGCTCAATAAGCGCAAGCACATGCCCACCGTCCGCGTTAACCTCTTCAGACTTCGGCAGATAAAGTGTCGAATGATGAGAGGCTCAATGCCAAAGAAAGAACAACGAGGGCGCACATCTAATGCATGGTATAGAAGAGAATGATCATTAATGACGATGAGAGGCTCAACGCCAAAAGAAAAAGGAGAAACGAGGGGGTCCCGGGTCATACCTTAACACACAGTGTGAGGGCGTTGCCCGGGTGTACCGTGTCTACGCCACCAGATGTGCCCAATTCCGTTGCGCCATTGTTTACAACAAACGAATACGCATTGTATTAGTCCCTGAACTCCGTACAATTGACGCCTATATTGCTGAAGACTGGGAATTTCCCAGTTCATCACATACAGAGTTTAAGAGAGAATGTACCAAGTAATCCACGCCTGCCTATCCTTTAATGCGCGCCATCAATCATTTGCAAAAAACAGGAAATCTAGGCGATTTTGATTTTAATTTATTCTTTATGCAATACATAATCAAGTAAGCCATTTCTTATTCACTCCACCATTCCATATTCCTTTTTGCGACACTTCAACTAACGAGATAAAAAAAGATAAAAAAGGTAAAGGTGTTGGAATCGCAGGACAGAAGTTATGCACGCTTATTGGTGCACGTGCCTCGCTTGTGGGGTTTCAAGCCCACACAGCGAGCACAACACCATAAAGCTGGCCTCCGCGCCTTCTAGCTCGGAGATAGAGAACAAGAACCAATTTTGACCAAAAAGAGAAGATACGCCTTTGTGCTTGTGTGCGTTGCGCACCTGTTTGTTATGCATGCTTTATATTCGCGAGACCTTACGGTCCAACAAAAGGGGTATTCATCACTTTGAAAAAAAAAAACTCTGACCGTTCCCAATGGTCATTCACATGACAATACAAAGGGGGGTCTTTCCACAGAAAGAAAATTGAAAACTAAAATGAACTGAAAACGTCCCCGATGACAAAGGCAAGGAGCCCCAAAGATGATTGTAGACATTATGCCTTACGCGGCGGTCTCCTTAGGAAGAGGTGCAGCTGGCTTGGATTCGCCGTCGGTACCTACTCCCCGCGCAACCGAAGCGACCATAATCTCAGCAGCTGGCTTCGTCTCTACAGCCGCCGCCTCGACAGGCTGAGCCTCGGGCTGCGCAACGTCGGGGTTGGTGGGCGCCACAGTATCCGTAACAGCAGCCGCCTGGCCCTCCATCTCTTGGGGCGCAGTCTCCGCCTCATCAACAAGATAGACCGTCTCAGCCTCCTTCACGCTGGGGCCCTGACCGCCATACTCCTTGGGCAGCGAAGCCACCAGGCTCTTCAGCTCAGTTGAGAGGCTCGTACCCGAGGTCATGGGGTGGAACTTGCGCAGCGTGGCGGGCGCGAGGAAGAGCTTCATGAAGCCGAACATCCAGCCCATGATGGCGGGCACGTTGACAAAGTACTTGTGCGAGAGCAGCTCGGGATAGGCCATGGAGAAGGTCTGGATGGTCTGCTTGCTGGCGGTTTTGACGGCGGGGTCCATGCGGAAGAAGCTGACGGAGAGGTAGTCGTGGACCTGTAGCATTCGGTAGATGTCCTCGTCGTCTTCAGCGAGGGGCTTTGTAATGTCGTTAAGGTTGAGTTTCTGGACACCAAGCTCCATGAGAGCGGTTCGCCAGCGAAGGAACCTATTTACACGTACATTTAGTCGCACATACACAAAACTTGGGAACACCTCTCCCTTTGCAGCTGTCAAGGACGAGTGAGATGAACTCCGTATTTGAGAAGGAAAAGAACCTACTCTTGCACATTTCCAAACGTGGTCTTGTTGTTCTTGACCGCGCCGTAGATGTTCCACGTGATGACGGTTTCCTTTCCGGCCGCGTCCTTATGCGTAGTCACGTAGCCCAGATCGCCAAACTTTGCTCTAGGAAAGGCTTCTGTGACCAGCTTCGCGGGCTGCATTTCTTTGCGCCACTCCAGGGCAGACAGTAGCTGCTTCTCCGCAGCATCGACCTGGTTATTGTTGGCGCGCAGAAACTTGAGTAGGACGACCTGAGTGGGCGCATGGGCAGAGGACGGCGAGAGCTCAACACCCCACATCTCGCTATGCTTTGCCTTGTTGGTGATATCGGAGAGTCGCGCCGTGAGCTTGGTGAGAGGTGTTTCGACTGCGGGAGCTGCAGGAGCTGAAGGGGTTTCGGGGGCGATATCAGCTGCAGGAGCTGCGGGAGATTGCTCAGCCGCAGCCGCGGGCGCGATCCTCTCTTCGGAAGCCATGGCTATGGGTTGATCTCGTAGTGAAGGAAAGATTCTGGGAACTCGGCGCGAGCAACGACGCGAAAATGAGGTCCTGTTGTGGTGATGTGTCGTTGACGGAGATTTGAGCTTTCGAGAGAATCTAGCAGACCGTACCGCTGCCCTAAACGCTGTGGTATAAGAGAAGGAGAAGAACTTGCGACAACAGCTTGCGAGCAGAGATTTGGTTCAACCACAAGAATCAGTAGGTAATCCAAGACGAGAAGAGAGGGGGATAAAAGAAGGGAAAAAAGAGAAAAAGAAAAAGAAAAAAAGAAACGAATAGGGCTGCAGCTCGCCAAGCGGGAAAGAAATTCGGCAGGTCAGAATTGAAACATCGACTGAGCGGTACGTGAGTTGTCGCAGCTCCCAAGCCTCCAACGAGACAAAACAAAACAAGGTCGAGGCGGGGCCAAGTTCAACAGCTGCATCCCATTGACGTCGGAGAGGCTCACTTCATGTCACTGACAGGGGGTAGTAGGGGTTTGCAGCCAATCATATCGTAGATTTACGAGGAGTACTTCACTTCGCCCGCACAATTAGCCTATGACCGAAAGTAGCGACAATCACTGTCGTGACATAGAGGTACCAATTTATATCGGCTCCGTCCTGCATCCCGAGACCAAACTTTTCTTGCGCTCGATGAGGAGTGAATAATTTACGGCGTAAGTGGCTCAAGATAGAAAAGCAGCAATTGCCTTTATGAGAGAATGTCAAATCGCACTTATCGAACCGGTAAAAGTTCAGCGCCCGAGACCAATGACTGAGATCACCAAATAGCTGTAGGGTACACGATGAAGCATTTTGAAGCTCTTTATGTCACTCCAAGTCACAACCAACGAGCGAGGGGGATGTGGGGCCCGCGACATGAAGTGAGCCTCTCCGACGTCAATGGGATAATAAGGCCCGGACCAGGACAAGGGCAAGGGGCAAGGGGGACAATTGCCGTCAGGTACGAGGTACCGCATCATGTGGGTCGCCCTTGTTTGCCCTTCCACGAGCCAAACGGACGCCTCCCGAGTCCCGAGTCCCAGCCAATGCCGGCCTCTGCTTTGCATAAGGTTGAACTGCCGCCGCATGTACCACCATGTACCGATACTACTCCGCGTGTGCTCTCGTGAGTCGTCGTGACTCGTGAGTCGTGAATCGTGAATTGTGAATCTTGATCCCTGGCTCGGCCAAGGGCGCGTGAAGTTGCATTGTACGGAGTTGGCGGGCTGCCAGATCAACCGGCTCAAATGACAGGTCCAGTGATAGCTTCAATAATAACACCCCCTGGCCCCAAGACGACAAATCCCAGTCTTGTGTTGCTGCGAGTCTCAGTACAATGAGAGTGGGCCAGTCGGCTGCACCAATTCGTTGCAAGTTGAAAGTTGCAACATGCCCATTGCCAACATCCCCACGAATGCCACCACATCAAGCTCGTGATACCACATAAAACATAGCCTCATCTTGTGATTCTCTTCCTTCTCTATTCTGTACGTGTTCCATTATGCAAGTGAGATCTGAAAAGCATCATTCATTCAATACCTAATAGTTATAATTATCCCAGTGTCCCGTGCAAAAAGTCGCGTCTCAGCCCTTTCAGCTTTCCTGTCCCAGTTTGATAATGTTTTCAAGTCTCAGCCTACTGTGTCAATAATAGCATAATGAACTCCTTCGTAATTCTGTCCCAATGGCCAGTCCCGGCACTTGTGGCTCCTGTGGGCATCACCTATTCGTGGCCCTTGTTCTGTTAAATTGTAAGCCCAAGAAATTTCATATCCGTATAAAAAGTAAAGCATGCTCTTGGAACAATGGGATGGGCAAATACTCCATTAAACCAAATGAAAATAAAATGACGGCGAAACAGTTCGTGTAAATCCCAATGTGCTTGTTTCCCGAGCCACCCTGACGTACCCCACAAACTGTTTTTTTTTTTTTTTTAAATTCTTTTCCCAGGACTCTCCAAAATGAGTGAGTCATCATATCACGCCAATGAATCATTCACCAAAGCCACTCCCAAACAAGCAGCGAAACGCATCTCAAGAAACGGACGTACAGAGGCAAAAAGTAAGGCAAGCATGGCAAGCGGACAGCAAAGCAACAGGCAAACCAAATGGCGCCCCAAACGACGATCAAATCGCAACATGAACAGCAACCAAATACGAAAAAAGGTAACCAAAGGCAGTAAATGAACAAGCAAAACGGAAAATATCAACCACAAGGCAACGCACGCGCAAGAATACGCTCCACCGCCGAGAACTCCGCATGAGCCGCCTGCGATAGCGTCATGTGGTCAAACGCAGGCCCAAACGAATACCCAAGCTCCGCCCAGAAATACCCCCAGTACATATCCGTCTCGAGGCTCCGTTCCTGCAGAATCGTGCGCTCCGAGTGCTGTCGAGTGAGCATGTCGCGCTGAGTTTGCTCGCGAATCACGGCAATGTACCACTGTTCAAGGCCAGAATTAGTGCTCAAAGTGCATACTTTGATGAATCATAGCCATACCTCAAGGACATCGCATGGCACACCTGGCTTGGGACTCATGCTGTACTGATGACGCCAGCTACACGCAAAACGCGGCTGATTGTACGCACCCTCCTCCACATCACACAGGCCCGCTAGATACGCGATATCGTCTTTCATGAGCGGTGTGAAGCCGGGGCACTTCATGCCCGCGGTGGCCAGTCGACGGAGCAGCTGCGCATTCAAATTAATTGGGTCGTCCTGCTTCACGATACTTCGCTCAAGTAGTCGGAGTAATTCACAGGTTGCCGCAAAGGCCGCGTGGCGCTGACTGATGGTGATGCGGTCTGTGGCATACCAAGGGAACTTTTTGAGAGTACTAATCAGGCACTCATATGGCCTCTGAGGGCAATCCTTGGAGAAGGGGGACTGCAGAGAAGGTACAGCATTTGAGATTAGCCCAGTAAAGAAGTAGAGCGAGGGCAATCAAGACTCACGCGGTGAGGAACCTCGACGTGCTTCACCAGCATCACCATTTCCTCCTCCGACACAAAGCCCTTGAAGTTCTCCCACGGCTCGTCGTGATCAAACGGCTTGAAGTTGGGAGTCACGCCGTTCCACACAATGCCTCTGGCCAGAGGGAAAAGATCTCTCATGAGGCTTTCCTGGCTCGAGAGCTCCACATCTACGGGACGATCGCCGAGCCGACTGACTCGCCCATTTAAGGAATTCTGGTGATGTTTCTCAACGGCCTTGTTCGCATCGTCGAGAGTTGTAAATTCGACGTAGGCATCCATGGTCTTACTCGTGACTCGTTCCATGATGATGTGCACAGGTTCATCCGAGTCGTTTAGAATCTTGGAGTTGCGGCCTAAAAACGCAATCACTTCTGATCGCCTTGTAGCAAACGGGATCTTTTATTTGTGCGCCTTTCTGCATCAGCATCGCCACACTAATCAGTCACAAATTGAGAATAGGGCTCACGTTTCGAAGCTTTACTACCCCATGGTTCACCGCCACGGATTGCCGTGCCCCTTCCAGGAATGGAAAGTTTTCCGGCTGGAGGGCGATCTGTATTGTGGGTAACCCATTCTCCGTTGCTGTCAGTTGAAGCAGTTGACTCGAACGTAGACTCTGCAGTTGGGTCTGGGAAAGCGAGCTTTGGTGTCCGAAAAAAGGTATGAGCGAGTTTTGGGAAGCTTGCTGAACGGACAGATATATATCGGGATCCTGGACAGCGACCGCCCCGCTAAGATCAAATCTCGGGGGAGGCTTCTTCGAAATCGAAAGCGCACGGCCGCATGTCCGTGGGGCATAGTTTCGCGGCTCTGTAAACGTTCCGAGTCTCCCGTGTTCCGAGCTCATGAGCCCGCCACCACCAAAACTGTAAGAATCGGCCCTCCCGCGCGAAATAGGGCTGAGAACAGAGGCAATTGATTGGTATGATTGGCTTGCTGGAAGACCTGTACCAGCAGGCGAGAACGCGTTGCCGGCATGTACAAAGGGTGTTATACCTATCCCTGTCTGGTTGACAGTCGGCGAAGCAGGAGTGACAAAGTTACCATGTCCTTGCCCTGGAGGAAGCTGACCTGCTTGCGCTTGATCTCTTTGCGCTTCAATCGTATTTTCCGAGCTCTGCTTGGCAGCGTGAGGCTTAGCTCCATCCTAGGAAACCACCTCTTCGGCCGTTGTGCCTTGGCGTAGTGCCTGAGTCAACAGATTGAAAGCCACAGAGCCATCTAGGGACCCTGAGAAGCTCGTAGTGTTGGAGTGTGCTTTGTCAGAGAAACTGGGGCCGCCCGTATCGTGACCACTGGATTCGCTGGATTGCTAACGTGATTCGAGCTGCGTCAGTTAAGTCAGAAATAGCATAGAGCTGGCTATGCTCACCTCGCTCGTTGTGCTGGATCCTGAGACTGTCTTCGGAGGAATCCACACAGCGGACGTGGGATTTAAAGAGGTAAAAGCACTCATTGTGATGATAGCTTCCCGGCCAGGCACGCCAATAGAATTTCGAGTTGAGGAAGGCGTCTCGTTTACTCAGGTAGCGCGACAAACGGAAGGCAGTGACCATGTGTTTTATTGAGTCCAAGCGTCTGGCTGTACAGAGTAAGACTTAGTGTAGTTCAAGCGCGATGGGTGACATGAGTGAGACGAGTGTTCTCAAGGATAGGAGGGGGGCTTGTCTCGCGATCATCCGACGTTCCTGAGCCAGCAGTAGAATCGGAGTGCCTTTCGCTTCCCCGGTCACTTTCCAAAAGGTCTCGGACGGAGAAATGAGCAAGTTAGATAGAAGATAAAAGCACGCCGTTTTGAGACAATAGACGCAATCTGCTTCCAATAGCACAACAAAGGTCTGAGCGAAAACAGATAACCTGGAAGATTTCGTGCTGTTATTATTATTGTTGTTGTACACAAAGGAGCGGAGAAGAGTTTATCTTTGTTATTGATGTATTGCGACTGTCGCCAGCTGCGAATGCAAAGTGAGCGTATGGTGAGATCTCTGAAAGCACACCCCGGTCGCGCCATGGCACCTGATGTGCCAACTTTCAAGGGGCGTGCCGATTGCAATGTCACGGGTACTTAGCCAACACGAAACCGGTGAACACACCGGTTTCGTGTTGACTTGGCGTCGAACCACCCTGCGCGGGCTACAGCCTGTAGGTGGAGGAGGTTAGCAGCATATGATATCACCCGTGAGGTTCAGTCATCCACGCAGGGCACAAGTCACCAAAATCTAGCGACTGGAATCTGGATCGCTGGCAGTGGGAGTTGATATCAATGTTCATTTCTGCTATCAGGATAGCTTCACATCTATTCGTTGATCACACGAGCACGTAAATCTCCTCCAGTCGTGCTTTTATTCGTGTGGCGTTGGTTTTCACCAAGTAAATACGTTCTATGTGGTCTCCAGCAGCGCGTTGAAATTTGCCACGACTTTCCGCTTGCGTGGTATCATCCCTCCTTTTTTTCTGCCTCTTAATCAAACTAGAATAGTATGTCAGCAGACATAGTATAGCTTCGTTGGAATGTGGCCAACATACCGGTGTTAAGAAGGACTCGGCCACGAATCGTGCTCTTGCGTTCAGCTATACACTGTCAGTAACGTCTTGGCTGTCACAGACACCAATCCAGCGTGCCACGTACGAAAAGTTTCATTTCCGAGATCTCCTTGTCAACATCTTCCATGAATTGAATGATGAAATCAACAAGCTTGTGCTTCAACATCTCATCCGTATGGAAGTTGGTTATCAAAAACGAAATGTCATATCCCTGAAGTGACTGTCAGACTAGCCCTCACGAAGCTTCAACGCCAATCTTGCCGACCAGTATCTGGAGAGCTGGCACATACCTTGATCGGCTTCCTTCTTAATATAAAAAAGGATTCGGCTCTCTGTGTCAAGAATCTCGTAAACTTGTGGACGAGGATGTTTTCAATTTCGTCTGCTTGCTTAATCTTGATGCTGATTCGGACGGAGTTGATGCTCGGCTCGATCAGGACTCGCTCGTTTTCGTTTCGAGCAATAGTCAAAGGGGTCAGCAAAACCTCTGGTGACGTCTGAGCTTCTATCTCGGGCACGTTATGTCGTTCGGCGGTCTGGGACGCGAAGTTGGATAGCGTGAGCGCGGCGGTCAAGCTGCTGCGCACGCACTGCAGGTATGGCCGCAGCGATTGGGACTAAAGGACAGCAACATGTTAGAGAATGGCGCATGCATTGGCTGAACAGCTAGCTTTTCGAGTCTACCTACCATGATGCGTTGAGAGACGGGCCCAATCTAGCCACACATGCAAGTTCGATCACGGTCGGTGACGCTGCTGAAGATGATTACCTCGGTGGGTCACTCGGACGACCTAGGTACCTCCTGTCTGTCTGACGTTGCTGCGTGGGGCTGTGACGATGTTTCATCAGCCTCACGTGACGAATGAACAAAGCCGATAACACACCTCAAGTGACCTCACACCTTAGCAAGAAATGTGGCGCGATGCCAAAATTTGATAGTAACCGGCTCCATCTAAATAGTGCTATGTTGTATCTAGATAAAATAAATCCCAAGGACTGGGAGTTTGGCCGACTTATTAGGTACTCCATAGCTCTCCGGTCACTTCAAGTCGCCAGCTTGCTGTAGGGCACGTGACTGCCTCCAGGCCGCCAGACAGTTACACAGTATGTAATACGAATGACAAGAGTCAAGACTCAAGACAAATCAAATATGTTATGTATCATTATTCATGGGCCAAACTCCAGCGATACAACCCCATCACGTCATTGACCATCTCAGATCTGCAGTTCCTCTTCTCCCTTGCAGAAAAAGGCGCAATGGAGTGACCTGGTACATTATGACTCATCTTTGAAGTGAATGCAGGGCTGAAGTTGCCCCGACAGCTGTACCAGCCATCGCTTCAATCCTAAACACACTGGGTTCATCAACCCCTTGATGCGAACAATTTGGAGGCTTATGATGTGTAACGCCTTACAGAACGGATGATGTTAAGTTATTGCCGCCGATCATGCTTGGCCGTGTAGGACCGCTGAATTGCTCCCACTTTCAGATGGGATCGACTGGAGATGGAGAAAAATTTCGCTTGGCAGCGTCGTCGTTTTGTAGCGGAATTTGCAGACGAACGGAAGCAAACTCCAGCTTCACAGTTTGGTGCATGTTAGACGTGAACTCCTTGCGAACGATTGGCATTGGCGCTCTGGTGCGGGGCGGCTCGATGGAGTGGGGCGTTGCCTACCTGTAGGCTGTGGTTTTCCAGACGCTCACCATCCGTCCGTGACGCAACTTCTCTACTCCATCTTCTCTAGGCATTTCTCGCATTGCCAGTCTGGCATCTCCATCTGCACCAACAACGCGTTCTCAAAGCCGGCTAAATAACCACAGAGCACATACTGTCCGATCTTGGTTTCCGCTTTCTCTGTTCTTGGAGCAGCCATGGCGTCACTGAAAGGTATCATCTACCGCTCCACCGAAGCTGTAACGAGTGACTGAAGTAGGCTAACGTGGAGAAACTGCCAAGTCGTGGTCAAGCACCAGGGAAAGAAGCACGAGGTCGAGATCGATCCTTCGTCGACCGGCGAAGACTTCAAACTCCAGCTCTTTAGCTTGACAAATGTTGAGCCTGACCGACAAAAAATCTTGATCAAGGGCGGCCAGCTGAAAGATGATGCTGACATGAGCAAACTTGGCCTCAAGGCCGGACAGGTCCTTATGATGATGGGGACCCCTGGAGGAAGCGCCTTTGTTCGACCAGACGTACCGGTCAGATTTATCGAGGACTTGACGGATGCCGAACAAGCTCAGCAAGCCGGCGCTACGCCTGCTGGCTTGATTAACCTCGGCAACACTTGCTATCTGAACTCGACCCTGCAAACACTGCGGTCTATTCCAGAGCTGCAAACCTCTCTCGATAACTACCAACCAAACACGACTGTTCTCAGGCCTCTACCTCAGGTTGATTTGGTGTTGCAACTTGGGGCCTTGTACAAGCAGATGAGCAAGACTCAGATTCCTTTGGAACCGATGAAGTTTCTCACTTCCCTGCGAGTCGTTTTTCCGCAATTTGCCGAGTTGGCCAAATCTGGGCATGGCTATGCCCAGCAGGATGCCGAGGAGGCGTGGTCGCAAATCGTCCAGCAAATAAGCCAGAAACTCACCGTCAAGGAGCAGGAGGACGGACCCGCCACTTCGTTTGTTGACAAGTATATGTCAGGAGAATTCACCTCGGTCATTGAGTGTGCAGATGAGGAAGCTCGTCAGGCCGGGGAACAGCCTGTTACATCCAAGGATCAGTTCAGCAAGATAAGTTGCCACATTGATGCCACCATCAACCACCTCCAAGACGGTATCCGGGCCGGTCTCAGCGAGAAGCTGGAGAAAAATTCGGAAGTCTTGGCCCGTAATGTTGAGTACACCAAAGTATCTAAAATCTCTCGAGCCCCAAAGTATCTCACCGTGCATTTTGTGCGATTCTTTTGGAAACGAGACTCCCAAAAGAAGGCGAAGATCATGCGAAAAGTTACTTTCCCTCAAGAGCTTGACATTGTTGAATTCTGCACGGACGAACTGAAAAAAGCTCTGGCACCCGTCCGCGACAAGGTCCGCGAGGTCAGGAAAGACGAGGAGGACATTGAGCGGGCCCGAAAACGTCGCAAGAAGAACGCTGATGGTGATGTTGGCGACATCGCCGGTGGCGCTGGCTTGCCCTCAGAAAGAGAACTGAAGAGGAAGGAGGAAAAGGAGGCCGAAAAGAAGGGCAAGGAAGTCGTCGCGCCGACGGCGAATGCGGATGCTGCTGCGGGTGAAACGTACAAGACGGATGCGGAGATTGATGCGGAGAAGGACGCCGCTATTCTAGCCGCCAAGAAGGAATTAAATGCGCTGATTGATCCTACGCTCAGAAAGGACGACGGAGCCAACCAGTCTGGTATCTACGAGCTTCGCGGTGTGGTCACACACCAGGGTGCCAGTGCAGACAGCGGCCACTACACCGCCTATGTGAAAAAGGACCCCTACGTGGATCCCAAGACGGGCAAGAAGTCGGAGGAGGATGGCAACTGGTGGTGGTTCAATGACGACAAAGTGACTGAAGTGGGCGTGGAAAAGGTCGAGGCGCTAGCTGGCGGTGGTGAATCGCACTCGGCGTTGGTGTTGCTGTACAGGGCCATTCCACTACCCTCCTCGGATGGGCTTATAGAGTAGGAAAGCGTCGGGGGAAACGGCTGTACGAAGTCTTTCATGGAGCACAACACCGGCATGGACAGATCGCTTGCGATGCAGCGTGACGGACGATGTAGAGACATGAACACTTATACCTAGGACTCTAGAACAGCCGGACGGGCAGGAACAAAGAACAGTGCCCCAAGATCCTGGAACAGACGCTTCTGAATGTAATGGGTGTACCTATCGGTATACGTCCATCGGGTATCATCTTTTATGATCAAAACGCCAGTAATGTAATGCAGGTATTCTTGCAGGTCACCCCAACACCTATCCAAGATCATGCATCATCGATATCATATGCCTTCTTGCATCCTCGTCGCGAGGTTTCCCACATCCCTTCAAGGCCATGTGTTTGAGGAGCTCCTCGTCCAGTTTCATGACAGTGATGGCTCGTTTTCCCCCGCCTCGCGCACCGCTTTGCGCTGGACCATACGGTCCTTGTAATGCTGCAATTTGTTCTCCAATTCAGACCTTTGCTGGAGAAGGGCTCGTTTTTGTTGTTCCAGATAGGCAATTTGGTCGGCTAATGGCGTTGCTCTGATCTGTGTGACTGCCTATTTATACCGCGGCATCATGTTCAGTAGGCTGCAATGGGGGAAGGGGGGGGCGGTTGTGCGGAACCGGAAAAGAAAATGGAAGACAAAATAGAGTAAAGAGGTGGGCATGGGACATGGAAATGGTGTAACAGCTTACCTCCTTCCTTTGCTTATCCGTCTTGAGCTGCGCACCCGTTATAACGCCGACCAAAATGACGGCGGCTATGCTAACGGAGAATACAGCTCGCTTGATTTTGTCTTGCCGCGTCCACTGGGTTGACATGCTGGGGGCCACGCGACGTGCGATTCCTCCTCTTTTTTTCTTGTGTTTGGCTGTTTTTCCACCCCTTCCTACCAGTACGAGTGCCAAATTTTGACTATTTTCTGTTGTCGCTGGGCGGGTGTCATGCAGCGATGCGAAGGAACTGGTAGGTGAGGCGTGGTGAGCGTCGAGGACGGTTCGGACGAGGGCGAGGAGATATCGTGAGGGTGGCACTGAGGGGGGGATGAAAGCGACGGTGATGTAGGACGGCTATTTGGAGTTTGTGGGAGGGAGGGCGCGCGGCGTCGGGGGAGGATCGAGAGCTCAATGGTGGCTAGGTACTGGATGCTGTCGCGGCGAGATGAAGTCCAGGACGAATCGCAGGGTTGTGAATCTTGTGGTTGTCGTAGGGCATTCAGCGCCATGACTAATCGGGGCGTGTTCCACTTTTTTAAAAAAAAGTGTCTTCACGAACGGCAAAGATGAGTCTGAAAGACAAGTCATGGGCAAGAGGACCCGAGAAAACTTTTAGGGCAGACTCGTCTTTTTTTCTGGCGACTTTTCGTATCTATGTAATAGCGTCGGCCAGGGACTCGGGACTCGGGAGGGACATTTTGTTCTTGATCATGTGGCTGGGGGGCAAGTGGCTCACCGGCAACGAAAGGCCGTTGGCCCGTTGGCTCGTCTTAGGTAGGTACATTAGGTACCTAAGGTAGGTATCCCTCCCTCATCTGCGGAGTAGTGCGTTTTCTTGAGGGTGGGATCCATGACTGCGACAGGCCCGAAATGCGAAGCAAGCAAAATGTCGAAACAAGATCCCTAGATGGACCGAAGTGCAATACTTATCTGCATTAAAACACCACACACACAGAGTAGCTACCTACCTGTATGTACATGGATTGGCGTTGTAGATGGCCGAGGACTCGGCCGAGAGATCCGGGCCAGTCTGTCCTGCGACCAGATGTGTAGGTACCCTGGTGTACCTTGCAAAAAGACCGCAAACAGCCACGTTCAGCACATTTCGGAACACCACCCGCAATGACCTCATTTCCATGTATTGACACCATTTTATACGCGCGCAATCCATTAAAACATACAGATTTTAACGAGGTTTTCAAATGACGCGTAAAATGAATGTACAGAGTAACGCGACGCGACGTGACGGAGATTGGGTGAGGACATTCTGCGTTGCTTTTGGACCCCACTGTACGGAGTACATAGGTACGTACCTGGTAGGTACAAAAGGTACCTAGGTATGATGGAATCAATGGACGATCATAGATGGGGCCGATTCTCGGGGCCCCGCTGGGAATGAGTCGGAACTTCGGAATGACTGCGCCCTCGGTGACCCCCCTCGGTGACATACAGATCTGACGTCCTGCATGCTTGAAGCTTGAAGCTCCAGTCACCACCACCACCATACATACCATGGCCACGCCTCGTCTTTTCCTCATCCGCCATGGCGAGACGGAGTGGTCCCTCGGCGGCAAGCATACTGGGCGCACCGACATTCCCCTCACGGCGAACGGGGAGAAGCGAGTCCGCGCGACGGGACGGGCCCTCGTTGGGGATGACCGGCTGATTGTCCCGGACCAATTAGCGCACATGTATGTCTTCATGCATGTCTTCATGTCTTCATGTCTTCATGTCTTCATGTCTTCATGTCTTCATGTCTTCATGTCTTCATGTCTTCATGTCTTCATGTCTTCATGTCTCACCCCTCTCACCCCTCCCCTTCTACACCCAAAACACAATGCTTCTTCCTCTTGCCGCCTCGCGCATCATCCATGACCCATCCTAACCTCCATGGACCTCCCCGCACAACAGATACGTCTCGCCCAGAAAGCGCGCCCAACGAACCTTCGAGCTCATCAACCTAGACACCCAGTGTCCCTTCCCATGGCAGCCCCACGGCGCCTCCGAAGAGAACCCTCTCGTGTGTCATGCCAAAGTGGAAGTAACGGAAGACGTAAGGGAGTGGGACTACGGCGCCTACGAGGGCATCACGTCGCCTGAGATTCGCAAGATGCGAGCCCAGGAGGGCATTCCAGGGACGTGGGATATCTGGAGGGATGGCTGTCCTGACGGAGAGTGAGTGCGAATAGATGGCCCGACGACGCAGCTACATAGACCAACAGTGGACATGTACCTGCGCAATATGAGCTGATGCCTATCAGGAGCCCCGACCAAATCACAGATAGACTCGATCGTCTCATCCAGGAGATCCGCCAGACGTGGCACAAGCCTGCAATGCACCCCTCCAATCCCAGCACGCCCGTTCCCGGAGACGTGCTGATCGTTGCTCATGGGCATATTCTCCGCGCCCTGGCAATGCGTTGGGTCGGCAAGTCCCTGCAGGATGGGCCGGCTTTTCTCCTCGAGGCTGGAGGTGTAGGCACTCTGAGGCATGTTCGACGCTACCTACTTTCATGATTCGTTGACAGCTTGTTCTTCGCGAACAACGTCTGTTCTATTGAGAGTGGCATAAACTGACGATGGCTTAGCTATGAGCATCACAATCTCGAGGAGCCGGCTATTTTGCTGGGGAGTGCGTTTGCTGTACATGTATAAGAAGGGTAGCCGGAGCCCGGAATCTGGATAAAAAAACCATAGGATTGCCATACTCTATAGAGCTTAGAGTTATATCTGCTGTTAACTGCAAAGGGATAGAATGAAGGCACTTAGAGAAAAGCTATTTGCTAGGACCGCGTTTACATAAATGTATACTAGGTAGGAATGTGTCATTCTCGCCAGTTCTGGATAAAAACGAGGAGAGGGAGAATCCAATCATCAATGTCGCAGTCTTGTTGTGGATATCAGAGCGTCTTTGCTACACCTTGTCCCATCAGACGCATGTGTATCGCTGCAAAGCTCATCGCAGATGCCAGATATCACTTTTGACTGAACACTGTCCTCTTGAGCCTTCGGCTTCCCACAAAAATCCAGACATGTGCCCGGTGCCGATGCTATCCGGTATGCCCAATCTCCCGCAATGAGTCGTGCCAATGACCCGCATCAATCCCAACTTTTACAGCCACAAGTTTCCCCTACTGTTCCTTTTCTCCCCGCGCAATAAACACCCTCCGAGCCATGTGATTTCCCTTTCCATGGGCATTCTCGAATATAATATCCTCCGGCAGCGCATGAAAAGCAAAATTACCCCCAGCGCCTGCCCCCTCAAACATGTCCCTAATCTGCTGCTCCGTGAATCCGTTGTGGCGCACACTCGATGTCTGGTCTGACGGGGGTGGCGTGTGCGTGATAAAGTCAACTATAAAGAGAACGCCGCCTGGTCGAAGGCGTAGGGCCAGTTGCCTTGCCGCGAGGGCGCAATCGTCCATGTGGTGGAAGCCGAGGCCTACGCCTGCGAGGTCGAAGTCGAAGAATTCGGGGGACGAGAAGTTCTCGGGGGAGGGGTCATCGGGGGAGAGAAGGTTGCCGAAGTATGCGATACATTTCTCTGGTGCTAGGTCCTGTTTCCGCACGGCGCAAAGGAGGCAGTTAGTCCAAGCTCGACTTCTGAATCTTAGGATGGGAAAGCAGATGGGGGGATTTCAGGCTCGACGTATGGTCATTGGTAACTCTTACGTCGCGTTTGCTCCTGGAATTGTATTGGTCGACCATGGATTCGGAAATGTCGATGCCAACACAACGGCTGAGTTGGGGCCCAAGTGCCTGATTGCAGGTTAGTTATAGTAATAGTTTCAAACTTTCAAGTCTTGGCTACAAGATTTCCAGCCCTGCCTTTGCGTTCTGGTCAGTGGTAGACGAATCCGGATCCCCTTTCGAGGATCATCGGATGGGATACGCACTCTGGATAACAGCCCCGTGCCGCAGGCATAGTCTAGTAATCGGCCACCTGGTCGCGCGCCGAGGAGGTCAGCGCGGGCTCTGACCTCTTCCTCCAGGCGTTCAATTGTTTTCTGGAATCTTGTATCATACTCCGAGGCGAGGTTACTGTGCAAACAAACGTGCAAAAATCAGCAGATTGATCTCAAGTCTCGCGAGTCGCGCATGTTGCTTCATCTCAATTCCTGCAGATTTCAATGTTCATATCTCTGTGTGTTAAATGAGATGCGACGAGTGCCATGACACGATCACACGGGTCCGAACATTGATCAATAGCGGCTGACAGATCATACGAAAGTGCTCAGCCAGATGCAGACAAATTCAAAGCAGTTTCTGCACACGTAATTGTTACAGCCAAGAGTCCCAAGGGAGAAAGGGAGACGCGCGTTGGCGGGTCAGTGGGATGAGTATTTTGTCTCGCTTATCTTACTTGAAGTATGCTTGGTTAACAGCCGTAGTGTCAGACATTGTTGGCTCGATTGCGACGCGTCGCTTGTCTGACCCTGTGACGCCCTAGCAGAAGTTGCGCGTCACGTTGAACACGTTGAGGGGAGGTGATTCGTGAAGAAGCAGGAATTTCAAGGAAGCCAGCAAAACAGGGACAAAGACTAAAGTGCAGACTCAGAAGTCCCACAGAATCTGTTGGAGACGTTTTGACTCTTAAGCACAGAGCCTTTGATCAACAGTCGTGCATTTGACGACGCGAGAACTGCCACAAAATCATGTCTTTCTTCTCCTTTGACTTTGTTTTGTTCCTTCTTTAGGTGCCGTGCCACGGTGCCAGTGGGTCAAGATTAGAAAGAGTCGCTTAAAATAGTCTCCGGCGGCAACATTTCTCCGCGGGCACTTCTCGGGAGGTTTTCATCTTCAACATTTGTGTATGTACTCACTTTTGCCCGTCCTTGCCTTCTCAGCATGTTGGGATTGGGAAGGGATTGGGAAGGGACAAGGTCGTACCTATGTACATACCATAATGAGATTGAATGAACCCCGGAAAAGCAAAGACGAAATCGGCCCCGCTTCCAATCCTCCCCCCAGAATTTTTGGCCCAGGATGCCCTCTTTTTCGGGGGAGGAGAATGATTCCTCGGGGAGACCTTATTCCACCCTGCCAAAACTTCATATTTGACCCTGCCCTCCTTCCCAAAACAGCTAGTGTCATACAGACCCCTGCTAGCTTCGTTTAGGTACTTCGCTGACACATTCAATTCGTGTTCGAAAAATCAATCATAGATTTCGGCATCGTCACTTTCCACCATCAGCTGTCTGTCAATCATCAGCTTCGCGACCTGGCTTTTGAAGCTATACAAACACCA